>VZRO01003461.1:86818-94199 GCA_013397915.1 Daphoenositta chrysoptera
ATATGGTGGGGTTAGAGCACAAAAAGGTATGTGATCTCCTGACAGACCTCGGGTGCTTTTAACTCCTCCCAGTATCAGCAAAGTGCGCAGCCAGGAACAGTGGGGCTGGAGCAAATCCAGTGGGATGCCTTCCCAGAGACCTGGGAACAGCTGGAGTTAGAGGTACAGCCAAGTGACATCCCCACTGTCAAGAACTGCACATGGAGAGTTAAACACAATGGGCACCAAGTGCTCCTCTAAAAGAGTGAACAAATCAGGCCTTAACACTTCTCACTTGGGCTCTGAATCCAGATTTAGATTAGATATTAGGAGGAAATTTTCTCTGTGAGGGTGGGGAGGCCCTGGCACAGAGATCCAGAGTAGCTGGGGCTGCCCCTGGATCCCTGGCAGTGTCCAAGGCCAGGCTGGACGGGGCTTGGAGCAGCCTGGGACAGTGGAAGGTGTTCCTGCCCATGGCAGGGGTGGCACTGGATGGGCTTTAAGGTCCCTTCCCACCCAAACCATCCTGTGCATCCATTATTGCCCCTGCACAACAGGGACTTACTGAGGCATTTGCCCCCACTGAGGTGGGTATCATCCTGTTCCAGCAGTGGAGCTGCCTGCGGGCTGGATCTGCATCCCTTTGTGGGCACACCAACACTGGTGCCTGCTCACACCCTCAGCGACTGGGCGTGCAGGCAGAGATGTGCTGGGAAGCTACAGAGAAAGAAAGCAGTTTTGTACTAATTCCCTTAATTTATTCACATCAAATGTCAGTGCAGTGTCATATAAAAGTCTTTAATGATTTTAAAACAAATGGTCCCTGAGGCAGGAAAATAGTTATAGTGCCATTTCTAAAATTAATTTAATTCCTGCGGAATAGAAATAAAAAAAAGTGCCTGCTCGGTTGCACATGCATCACAAATAGCACTGGAACATTTCTGGAGAGGCTTTTCAGCTGCACTCACCGAGAGTTTCCCAGCCTTTTTGCCAACCCTTGGCACTGGGAGTCCCCGCTGGGCAGTGCTGAGGGCAGTGCTGCCCCCTCCTCATCGCCCTCTGCCACAGAGCCCCCACATTAACTGGTACCTGCTGCTCCCTTTACACAGCAGCAGAACTGGTTTTGTTGCATTTCTCCGTGGCTCTGTCTCCAGTGCTGACCATGCACAGACAGCACTGCCCTGATACTCCTGGCCTGGAATCCCTTCTCACCAGCCCCTGGGATGAGCATACCCGGTCCTGCCTCGCTGCCCTCCGCCCCGCCCCGAGCTGTCCCTGCTCACCAGCTGGCACCTTGGTTCCACGCTGGGACAGGGCTGGCAGCAGCTCCCATGGACAGACCGCGCCGTGCCCCCGGCTCCCCCGTCCCTCTGCCAGGGGACACGCTGCCCTCACACCAAAGGATCCCAGAAAGGTTTGGGTTGGAAGAGACCTTTAAATCCCATCCAGTCCCACCCCTGCCGTGGGCAGGGACACCTTCCACTGTCCCAGGCTGCTCCAAGCCGCGTCCAACCTGGCCTGGGACACTGCCAGGGATCCAGGGTCAGCCACAGCTGCTCTGGGCACCCTGTGCCAGGGCCTCACCTCCCTCACAGCCAAGCACTTCTCCTTAATAGCTAACCAAAATCTCCCCTCCTTCATTTTAAAGCCATTCTCCCTTGTCCTATCACAACAGGCCCTGCTAAAGGTTTGTCCCCATCTATTTTATTCTGCCTCCATGGACACTGGTGCCCATGCTGGTGCCCAAGGGTAGTGCTGGGGGAGCACAGAGGTGTGAGATTTCCTGAAAACTGCCGTAGTGGATAATCAAAATAATCCCAAACACATGAAACTCTGTTCAGTGACTCAGTCCACACACTCCCCCACTGCTCCCACACACCCGCTGATGCTCAGGCAGAAATGAAGCACTTACAGATTTCATGCTTTGTATTTAGGGCTCCACGTTTTCTCTCTCCTGCTCATCCAAGGCCACCCCCAGCATGACAGGGGGGTTGGGAACCTACCAAAGATGCCTCCAGCTGCCCTGGCCAACGTGAAACACCCGAAGGCTAGGTGCCAGTCAGTGATGAGGCAAAGGCAGCACCCTACAGTGGGGAACACGGCTTTGCTCCCCACCACAGAGGGAACACCCCTGGCTTTCCCTTCCAAGGTGGGGTGCCCCAGGCTGCACAGGGACCCCTGCACCCCCCAAACGCTGAGATTCTCCCTCAAACCCTGAGATCCTCCTCCATGTCCTACAGGGAAGCCAGGCTGGTGCATTCCAGCACTGTGGGAGAAGCGATACGTGCAGCCCAGCCCTTGCCTGGGGGTTAGGAGGCTCTGCCTAATTGGGGGTAAAACAGCTCAAAGATCGCCCTATTTACAAAAGTCATCAGCGGTGGATGAGGAAGGAGAGACATGCTGCTATTGCTGTGGAATGATGCTGAGGCCAGCCTGACTGATTGATCCCAAAGTTAGACATTCTGAGTAAGGGTGTGGAGGACAATGTTCCCTGACAGAATCTGGAACCAGTGAAGATGTGGCATGGTTACGGATAAAGGAACCAACAAGTCAGAGTTGATGACTTACTTACTTCCCCGCACAGGCCTGGGGACACGTGTCCAGGGACAGCGAGGCTGAGCCGGAAATGAGGAGGAGAAGAAGGAATGTGAGGCTGACCTGGGATGCAGGTGAGGGAGACAAGGTCGAGGTTTGTAGAAGGTCCGGGCACCAGAGCAGGGGACGATGCCCAGAGGGTTCCTGCACCCCGCGGGAAGCTGGGGCCAGGGGCGATCCCTGCTCCAAACATCCCAGTGCTCAGCCGACAACTTGACAAATTTGGTTGAACTGTTTTGATGTAATAATGTAATTAGGTAAAAGGGTTCAGCAACCAATTGCATTTCACTAATTTCTACCATCTGCTTCAACACTTGTTCTATGTGTGCCAGACTTCAGTGTCTTTGCTCTAATAGTAATTAATGAAACTGTTAATAAGCTACATATATCATTTTATGCTGCAATAATTTATCAAAGGATAATGTTATGAGACAAATTCTATATAACAATTATAGAAAATGGCTTACATTACTAATGCTGCACACTGCTCACTAGTTTCTTTACTCTTCCCTTCTTAATGAATTCCCTAATTAATTTAATGCATACGTTATGCATAATTTGAAATTTAAAAACATCGCTGGGTCAGCTTTTAACCATCCTCTTTTACATGCTGTCTGCTTCTACAAGACACATATTAGCAAAACATGACCTCTATGCAAATCAGGGTGCCCGCTGCTATTCCCAGTGCCGGTGACGATTGCGGCACGCTCCCTCTGCCACGGCGCACAGAATGCCAGCAGAGCAACCTGAGCCATGGTCAGTCGTGGGCACTATTTACAGCAAAACCCCAACACGAACAGCTATTCCAATCTTTGGTTATGTAACCAGCCCTGTTTTGGGGAGAGTTGCCCTCAATCACACATCGTGCAAACAGCCATCCAACACCGGGGCCTCGCTGCCATCACCCATCCCAGGATAACAAGGTCAACTTAAAAATCCAGAAACCTTCCAAAATAGAAATGCAAACTTTATTTTCTTCATCTTCAGATTTTTAAGCATCCAGCACACAATTGCCCAGTATTTCCCAGCTTTCTACCTCTACAGCTTTGGGGTTTTCCTGCATAACATGACGACAAACTCTTCTTCCAAAGTTTCCATTTTCATTCCCATCTGACAGGGTGGAGACTTCCAGAACAGCAGCAAATACCCCGGCGGGACAGGGTACTCCAACTTCAGTGTTTCCTAGTGTTTCACTGGCTGAATTTCCATGGTAAGAGAAACCATATATCCCCCACAGATGTTAGAGTCAGTAATGTTTGGAGTGGGCTGGCAACCAGCACCCAGAGGATGTGAGACTCCTCTCCCTGGGAGCTACACAAGAACCAAGTCTTGAAATAAGTTTTGAGGCTTATCCCTGATTGGCCAACATACTGTAGGACACGTCTGTGTTTGCATAGTGCACAGACCCACTCCTTACACAGCGTACACCCCTACTACCTCATCCCACTAACAGCGTGTATCTGGGAAGTGATTTAAGGTGATTTTTTAAGGTGAAGTGGTGAGGGGTGTAGAGGAGCAGGCTGCCAGCCACACGGAGGGCAGGTGCTGGATTCTGCTGCGCAGACACTTGCTGCCACACAAATCATGGATCTGCCCACACTGCAGGGCTAGCAGAACACTGGGAAACTCCAGAGACTCAGGTTCCCAGTGCCTGCAGTGCTGCCTCAGAGGCAAATCTGTGCCCTGACAACCAGGATGTCAGGGACGGCCCCAGACAAGGGCTGTGATGCCCGAGACCTTCTGTGGTGCTGCCTGTAAACACAACCCCATCTTCAGCACCAAATGGGCAAGGAAAATCCCTCTCAGCTCTAGTAAATACCTGCTAAGGAGAACAAAGAAAATACACTGTGGTGATCTATGATGGAGAGGTAATTAAATAACCAAGCAACTAAAATACAGCAGATCCTGTCTTGTGGCAAGTGGAAGAGGGGGATGGCTTTGGTACTACTTGTTTGCACCATTGTCTGATATTTTCAGCCAAAAGACCCTTGTATTTGGCATGGTGGGATCAGCCACCTGTCTTATCCTGCCTTTTGTGGACCTCAGCATTGTCTTCAACTCTGCCTGGTCTTTCATTCTGGGAACCAGTTGCCTAGAGAAGCAACATCCCTGGAAGTGTCCCAGGCCAGGCTGGACAGGGCTTGGAGCAACCTGGGATGGTGGAAGGTGTCCCTGCCCATGGCAGGGGGTGGAACTGGGTGAGCTATAAGGTCTCTTCCAACCGAAACCATTCTGGGATTCTTATACTCCATAGAAAAAATACAATTTATCAAGCCAGCCAGGCTTTAGCAAGAGATCATTCCTTCACTAATTGTGTATTATTTACATTACTAAAATACTATATAGAGACCCAGAGTGAGTTATATTAGCCTTGCCTTATCTTCTGGGACACTTCTGGCTGAAAAATTGTTGAGTTTTCATCTTCAAGCAAGCTTGCTTCCATGTTTTTCCATCTGACACGTCAGATTATTTTAATGATGCAGTACTTGATTAAATTAATTCCTCCCTACAAAAGCAGCTGTCTTGTGTCATGGAATCTGTTCAGCTATCTGGAACATTTGTACTTGCCAGGGAGGAGAGCCAAAGCGCAGAGCGAGCAGAGGGAATGCCTGACCATAGCGAGACGGCGACGGCTTTGTCACAACGCGTAAGTCTAAAGCCGAAGCTCAGCGGGACGTCTCGGGTCTCTCCCTGCCCCGGCAGGGCTGGGTCTTTTGCCCAAGGATTAGGGAAGAGGGTACTGGCCTGGCCCACCGGCAGAGGAACACACTTGCAGCAGCTCCAGGAGACCCACGATGTGCCGCTGTGCCCCCGTGCCGCTGGAGCCCCGCCGCACCCGGGCTGCCTCGGGGGCCGAACCCCGAAGCGCGGCCCCAGGGTGGGCTGGCACGCCCCAGCAGTGGGGACTCAGCCATGCCTGAGGGAGGGTCAGCATCAGCAAGGGAAAAAAACAGGATGAAAATGGAAAATCTGTGCCAGCATGGTGAATGAAGCACAGTGTCCGCCAAACTTTTATTTCTAAACAAATGGAATTGTTCCATTTACGTTCATCCCTTACTTACTCTCAAGATGCTGCTCTTTTTTTTCCGTTTAGATGTCTTTTGCAATCTTATCCTTCCCTCTCTCTTACTGAGAGTCCTCAAGCACCATCCACACATGCAAATCCTCCGAAATCAGAACTGCCTGCCACGTCTGAAGGAGTTTGCTTGGCAAAGAAAAGCCTTGGAAAAATAACAGAATGGCCATTTCCTTTGTTTTCCCTCACACAATGTAACCACAGGCTGGGTTTTGATATTACTAATTTTTTGAAGTATGAATATTGATGTAACTTTTTCCACTTATTTATTTTCAATATTCATATACATTACAGTGGGTTGAATCCCTTTATTTAACAAAATCTTCTGCTTTGGGATTTAGGATACAGTGCATTGCTATTAAATTTATTAATACCAGAGAACTTTGAGAGACTTTAAGCTAAGTTTAATAAAGCTGCAAAATACCAGCGCAGGCTTTTTTCTTTCACTTCAGTGCCCGTATCCTGAGTTCTTAGAACTGCTGCCCACACCTCGCACCTGATCCCACAGCTCCTTCACCTGACCATGTCTCCTTGTGTCTCGGCTGCCACCACAGCTGTGCCAGGTGTCCCCCCCAGGCAGACTGACAGCGTTCACTGACAGGGCAGCTGCTGGCTGGTTACTCTGGCGTGGGCAATCAAGTGCCTGGAAGGTCAGTCTGCCAGTGCCTGCTGGTGACAGGGTCCTCGCCCCTGGACATGGTGGGGTGGCAGGGACCCTCCGAGGCATGGTGTTGCCCCCTCAGTGCTATCCACTCACGGGGTTCTGGCGTGGCTGTCCCAGCATGCAGAGCTGTCAGAGACTGATGGATCTTAACAAGAGCTCACCCCTGCACGGAGTTTCCCCTGCACAGAGCATCTCCCAAATATCCCGACCCCATGCAGGCTGTCCTACACAACCATGTCTGCAGGAACAGCTTCTGCTGATGGTTCACCGGGTGTCACCCACACCTGACACCAGCCAAGGCCAGGGAACACTGGGGGCCCTGTACCTGGTTGTCAATCCATTTCTACAGCCACACAGACCAGGCCCGGTGGGGCTGCCTCGGGTGCTCTGAGGATGCCCTGCACAGCCCACCTGAGCGCTCCCAGGCTGGAGCAGCCGGTGTCTGCAGGCAGCCCCAGCCCTCAACTGCCAGCACTGCCAGCACGGCCAGGACAGCCAGGACAGCCAGGGTAGTCAGCACAGGTGGCACAGCCTGGACAGCCAGGACAGACAGGCTAGTCAGCGCAGGTGGCACATCCAGAACAGCGGGCACAGCCAGCACTGCCAGCAAAGCCTGCCACGTCCCAGCCTGCGGTCCAGGGCCGGAGCAGGAGCAGGAGGGTGGTTCCTCGCCAGTTCCTTTCTTGGCGTTCTCTGGCTCAGCCCACCGGAGGCTGCCGTGCTTCGCCAGCGTGGCTCCCGTGCCCTGTAATTGAGCGGGATGTGGAACACACCCACGTCCTGAGCAGCGACTCAACCACCGACTGCCGCGCCAGCTGCCACGTGGAGCACGGACACGCACGGCTCCCCCGAGCCACGGCCCCTCTGCCCCCGGTGGGGACCCCCGAGCCGCAGCCCCGCTCCCTCCCACTCCCCCGGGCAGAGGCGCGCCGAGACACATCCCTTGCCCCCCGGGGCGTCCCCCCAAGCCGCATCACTGATCCCCCGGGACGTCCCCCCCAGCCACATCACTGGTTCCTGGGGATGCCCCCCAAACTACACCACCCATGCCCCAGGATGTCTCCCCC
>VZRO01003461.1:110262-202009 GCA_013397915.1 Daphoenositta chrysoptera
AGGGAAGGGAAGGGAAGGGAAGGGAAGGGAAGGGAGCCATTCTGCATGCAGTGCCCAGCTGTGCCCCACTGGGATGTGTTCCTCCCTCAGCGGTGGCTGCCCTGGCTGCAATGGCCATCTCCCATTTGCCCTGTTTGGCACGTCTCTGTGGTTAATGATGCTTTAGTGTCACAACAAATGGACTATTCAACGTTTTGCCTGTGGGGTCCAGAGTATTAATTAGACTAAATTGGTTGGGTACTAAAAAGCTGCCTGCAATTTCGAGATAAAGTGCTGTGGTTGCAGGGCGGGTGCAGGGGCCTATGAGAGATCCTTTAATAGGTTTTATTGTGTGCTCCTAAAGCAGCACAGCTGGAATATGAATGTCAGCTCTAAGTGGAAAAGCCTCCACCACTATTCACCTCCTCACAGCCTAGGCAGTTGCTATGAAATATTAATATGCCCATGACAAATGTTCGGATTTTGTTAATGGAAGCAGGTTTTGCTTGCAGAGCTCAGCCCATGACTCATTTGGAGCCCCCTTCAAAGCTCAGGGCAGAGCATCACCAGCAGCTCCCGGTCCAGCCACCCTTGTCCCGTCATTGCCAAAGCCAACGAGATGGGAGGAGCCTGTATGTTTTTAACTCCTGACCAGGACAGGCAGTGACCCTCCTGTAGCCCCTCTCACCACAGGAGGTGGCTGAGTGTCCAGCCTTGGCTCCTGCTCATTTCCACCATATCCACCCAGAAATGAGCAGAGCAAGACCCAGGAGCAGGTGTTTAGGAGAGCAATTTTATGTGGATACTTGGGCATTGGGGGATTCAACACTTGGTGAATCAGGCAGGAAATTAATTTGGGTTTTGTGACCACCAGCAGCCTCCCAAGGTTCTCCTCTGAGCATGGAGCAGAAGACAGAGTATCTCCCAACCTCATGAGGCTGTTGGGAACCTCCTGGCTGAAAACCCACAAAATGCTTGAATGCCCCATGGTCAAGGAGATACATAAAACCTCTGGAGGGAAGATATCAGCCATGGTTTCTAAGGTGCAGCAACACACAGATGAGAAATGAGTCACTGCTCTCTGGAATAGAAGGGTCTGACCCAATTAAAAAAAATAATAACCACCTGCATCCATTGTCTCTTTGCTACGCATCAGGGAAACCCCACATCAGATGGCATTTTGCATTACCTTCCCCTGATCCCTGGCCATTGGTCCCTGTGTCCTGGATATCCGCTGGTCCCTGCTGTAGTGTCCCATCGTTCTCCTCTCGCTTTTCTTTGGGAAACACAAAGCACAAGACATGGGCTGATGGAGCAATTAGTGATGACAAACAGGTTTTAATGGCTGCAGATCAGCAGATTTTCAGAGCAGATTTAGAATTGCTCATTTCTTCAGTTATGAACTTTTCATTGCATCCCTCAAATGTGTCCCAGACTCTGAATTACCCTTAGTCACTGTTACAGCTAGCACAGATTAGGAATTTTGACTAATACACAGCACATCCTGTTATTCATCAGGCTATAGATAAAACAGAACTTTTCTCTCTCAACACTTAAGAGACAGGCAGCCCCGTACGATACCTTGGCATCGCTTCTCTCCAGCAAAATTCCCAGGAGTGATGTCCTCTGCCAATGAATTTCTATTTTCCTCCAGATTTTCCTTTTCAGGTGAAGTGTCAGGACTTGTTTCCGCATTTGCATACGGGACTGTCCCAACAGATTTTGCAATTTCATCGATGCCACCGATGACCTGGAGCGGGCCGTCCTCCGGGGCAGCGCTCCCGTTGCACGCCGGCATGGTGGGTGCTGCAGGGATTTCTTCCGTCATGCTGGGGGCCGTGCCGTGCCCTCCGACTGGGGCCCTGCTCCTCCGGGGCCCCGCTCCTGCCCCGGGGTGGGGAGCTGCTCCTCACCCCTTTGCCCCGGGGTCTGGTCCCCTGCGCAGTGGTCCTGGCGCGTCTCCTCTGCCGAGCCCGCGGCCGCACCATCCGCTGTGCCCGGGGCTTGCCAGCCCAATCAGCGCCTCCCTTGTCGCCGAGGCTCTGCCCGTTGCATAATTAAATGCACCATTATAATTTACATAAACAAACAATCTGAAGCAAGGAAGCTTTTGTGCTGGCCCGGAGAGCGGGGCTGTGGGCATGTCAGCCCCGCGGGAATAAACAGGAGTTTGTGCTGTGGGCACAATGGCTCTTTGTGTCCCCGCTGGTCACAGGGACAGCCATTGTTCTGACCCCTAATCCCCAGAGGGTGACCACCTTCCCCAGCGCCTGCCACCTAACCCGCTTAACATTCCCCATCGGGTTTGTGCTGGGAACCTCGCCGTGGATGGACCTTGCTGAGGATGAAACTCACCGAAGATGAACTGCAGCGAGGACGGACCTCGCTGTGGATGGACCTTGCCGTGGATGAACCCCACCATGGATGGACCCCGCCGTGGATGAACCCCGCCGTGGATGAACCCCGCCGTGCCGCAGGGGCACAGTGGGCGCATTTCGCCCTGTGGGAAGCAGCCCGGGCAGTGGGATGGGCACAGGCCCCACACACAGCGTGGTGCCACACTGTCCACCCATGCCCGGCCACACGCCCTGGACAGCCAGCACTGCTCAGAGGGGCTCTGGCTGCCCCATCCTAGGAAGCGTCCAAGGCCAGGTTGGACGGAGCCTGGAGCACCCTGGGATTGTGGAAGGTGTCCCTGCCATGGCAGGGGGTGGGACTGGATGAGCCTTAAGGTCCCTTCCAACCCAAGACATTCCATGATCCTCTCAGTAACTCTCAGTCAGACCTAAGGCTGGCAGGATCCAAGCAGAGTGTTTTGCAGAGGGAAGCTGGAGAATCACCTGAGCAGCACTGGGGTATTTCCGACTGCAACTGAACTCGGCTCAGCCCTGGTGCCCAAAGCCAGTTTTACATAAGAGTGTAATCTCCTGCTGTGAATGACATTCTGTGTTTGTACAATTCAACATTTCTGGTATCTTTGGGCTTTAGGGTTTGGAAATCCTCTTGTGGAGTTCAGCCCCTGATTAGAAATGGACCCAAAGCCTTTCCACTGCTTCTATTCCTCTCTTGAGTTTGTGTCTTTAAATCAACAAGTTTTCATTATTGTTTTAAAATTAGTTTGGTGTAATTGATTTATAAAATCCATCCTGTGCTGGAAAACTCTGTCCAAGAGAAACGAATGATGAGGTTTGAGAGTGAGTTGACCGCGCAGCGATTGGTGCCCTCAGGAGGAGAGGCTGAGTGCCCAGCAGGGTCTGGTGGCTGGAGAGGAGCAGGTTCCTTTCTATTATCAGAGAGTCACAGAACCATTTGGGTCGCCACAGCATACCGCAGGATTGGAGAAGGAAAAGGCAGCTGTGGGTTCTTCCCACTGCAGGCAGCTGTTTGTAAGCAGCTGGGCAAAGCCGCCTCTCAAGGGCAGGGAAACATTCCTTCTGCACAAACCCAGTGTGGTGGATGTCTGCCTCTTCAAGCTTTTAAAAACGCAAAAGCTTTATTCTTTCCAATCTGCTGTGGCACAGCCACAGCTGGATGCAACACCACTACCAGCAGCTGGTCCATGCCAGGAGCTCCTCTGTCTGTGGATGAGGTGTGAGTCCCCTTTGCCTGCAGCGCCCGCAGGCCAAACTCAGCTGCCCGCGGTAACCGCGACCTTCTGCTCAGAGCTGTGAGAGCCGGGTGGGAGCAGCCGCTGCCACGGGGAGCACGCCCGCGGCCGCGTGGGAGAGGAAGTGCCGGGTGTGGCTGCAGGAACCAGCCGAGCAGAACAGCAGGAGGGAGGCAGGACCGCCATCCCTGACCACGGAGCGGGAGGGCACCCAGAAGGCAGGCCCTGGTGGGAGGGTCTGGGCACCGGGCAAGACCCCGTTGAGCAGTCAAGTCCCCTTAGAAGGCCAGATTCTGTAGCATTCATCAAATTAATTAAAAGGTTCAGTTTAAAATCAAATTGCAATCTTTGAAGACCAGCTGCACCTTCCTCTGCAGTAAACTTGTGTTACCCCCTCAGCCCCTGGGGGATAAGCAGAGAAAATGTTCCACTGGCTGTAGGGAACTCTCCAGTGCCTCCAATGCCCCTGTGATCAGTGAGAACACCTCTGCTGCTGGGGGTCCAGAGCACCTGGAGCCGAACCCCAAGCCCCGGTGTCACTATGCCATGCTGCCTGTACACCCACCCTGCCCCTGCCCCGCTCCAGGAGGCAGAGCAGGATCCACCCCAAGTGGATCTGCAAGGAGAAACGCCATTTCGAAAGCTGTTGCAGTTGCTTTGCTTTCTGAGCACTTCGGCTGGCCTGTGAGCTCCTTCCTCCCCCACTGGCTGGGGCACAGCAGCGCTCCACGCTTGTCACCCACATCCTGTTTGTGAGGGCGGCTGTGAACGTGTCATGCTGTCATTTTGTAGCACCCAACGCGTGCTCTCACCCTACTGGGAGAGCATCACTTGTTCAGTCTGTGCTGAGCTTGTTGGATGTCAGGCTCCTCCAGCCCTTCCACACTCACGGTAAGTTCTGCTACCCCAGAGTGTGGCAAATTAACCTTTCATACCAAAGCAATCACAGCTTTGGGCTGTAAAACTGCAATAATTTAGGGTCCCTTTCTCAGTGCTGGAGCTGTCCATTCCCTTTGGGCACTACAACTCTCACCAGCTGTTCTGCTTTTTCCGCCCCCAGTTTCTTTTGGACACCCCTGCATCTGCCTTTAACTCAACGTTTTGGTCAAATAGAACCAATCTCTGATTTTTTTCTCCTTCCAGCTGGTGCTACTGGCAATGAAAAGTAGAACTCTATTTTGAGACAGCAAATCATGGGCAAAAACTTGGTGTCTAGTGACGAGCTCCAGAGCCCAGAGCAGCACCTGAAATAGCCCAGCCTGGACTGGGGATGGGCTTCGACTCCATGTGGGTGTTGGAGCAGAACTTCCCTCCAGCAGAGGGGCTGGGGCTGCACCCACAGCAGAGGGGCTCCTGGGCTGAACTGCAGGCACTCGGTGCAGCAAGGACACGACATCATCCCCATGGACAAACCATGTGAGCTCCTCCCCTGACTGTCCTCCAGCTCCCCTGACTTCCCCCAGGTTCCCTGAGTGCCCTCTAGCTCTCCCGGAGACCTGCCACATTTCCAGCTACTTAACCATAGAAATTGCAGAGGCCAGTGCTGACTCTTCTGTCTTAGCAATGCTCACGATTAGAGAAGTTTTGGGAACAGATTGTTTTTGTTTGGAGCTCATCTCAGAGGGAAGATACTGGATTTAGCCTGCGGTCCCTGACAAGCCCAGAAAACCCTGGAATGGCGGTGCCCGAGGGTACAACTGCACTGGCTGCCCGGGCAACAGGCGAATGAGTCACACAAGGTCTTTGAATTATATTTAAAATGCTTCCAGTTGTATTTGAAAAACATCATTAGGCTGCTCAGGCTGAACAAACAGCCGGTTTCTGTGTACTGAGACGGAGCGAAGAATCTCTTTTTCCTCACATCTGTGCCCATAGTTATTAAAACCCACTTCACACATGTTCCCATGTTATCTTTACTGCCTGAAGCCTCCGCTTCTGGAGAAACGTGAGCAGGTGTGGAGTGCTGAGAGCAGTGTGACCAAGGGGCAGCTCAGGCAGCCCCCAGGGCATTGGGGGACAGGTCCCCAGCACAGCACTCCAGGGGAGGCCCTGAATGCCACCAGCCTGCCAGCACAGAGCAAAGTTGCTCATCCCTGCAGGAGAACCCTCTGCCTTCTTCTTCTCTTGCCTTAGAGAGGTCAAATCTGCTGGACACAGAGAGCTGCTCTGGGCAGCATCACAGACACCACTGTCTTCCCTGGCACTGGCTCTGAAGAAGAGTTTGGGGGCATGTGTATGCTCAGGAGGGTCCTTTCCACTCCAAATCCCCTGGAATGAGACAGTCTGGCAAGACATGGAATACCAGCAGCTGGCAGAGACTGCAGCTGGTCAGATCAAACCAGTATTGGGTTATCACACGGTTTGTACAACAGCTGCCAGGACACAAATCCTGTCATTCCAGAACATCCCTGCCCAGGGTCTCTCTGCCATACACTCCAGGCTCTGTCCTCTTCCCAACGGGACTCTGTCACTGGTTTTAGTAGAAGCATTCATTTTATTAAAGACCTTTGGAAGACACTGACTCCGGTAACAGGAAATAAATAGCTATCAATTTCGCATTCAATTAAAAACTGTTATTAACAGTAAAGTTCGCTGAGGAAGTTCTGCAAAGGTTCTTCACATTTTGGAGTCACTCATTTTTCCCATTAATGAAGAGGTCCGCAGCGTGCTCTGATTAGAAATGAAAATAATTAAACCCCCAGAGCTGTGTGATCTCATCAATGCTGTTGTCTGGGGAGTGCCCTGCGGTGCCGCCGCGCTGCACCCACGGCGTGCCCCGGAGAGCGGCAGCCCCAGTCCCACGTGCAGAGCGAGACACGTGTGACATCAGACACGGCTTTCTTCCTCTTCTACTGCCCGGTGAAAGCCTGGAATGAATTTCAAAAGATGCTTTCGAACACTTGCTCTCCTGCTCTTCCGTGGGAGGGTCCCAAAACTGCTGGAGTAGCTGCTGCTCGCCCAGAGAGGGGACATGGACCCGCTGCTGGCCAGGCTGATGCTGCGGTTCCTGCGCAGGGAGCTCCTCCCAGCAGCTCCGTCCCCATCCCTGGGGAAGACACAATCATCATCCATGCTGGACTGGCGGCTCAGGCTCTCTGCAGCCGAGTCCTCGAAGGCGCTGCCCTGGTAGAAGCTGTCCTCGCTGCCCACCGTCATGGAGCTCAGCCGGCTGCGGGAGCTGCTCTCGCTGGAGAAGCGGGGCTTGCTTGGGAAGAAGGGTCCCGGTGAGCTGCAGCCACCACACGAGCTGGGCTCTTCCAGCTCCAGCGTGCCCAGCTGAGTGTTGTCGTTCACCTCCCCTGGAAGCAGGAGCCAGAGAGGAGCGTTAGTCACGGGCTGCTCATCGCCGAGCAGGAGGTCTGTGCCGGGCACAGGGAAGCGTCATGCCCAGCCCCCTGGCACAGGGAGCAGCCCCTTCCACGTCGGAAGCTGCTCCTGGCTGCGGGGTGGTCCCTGCACCCTGATGCCTGGGCAGTCAATAAAAAACCCAAACCAGCGTCTTCCCTGTTAAGTCCAAAATAAGAATGGAAAAAATTTTACCACCCACATAAACTCATATCCTAGGACTGATGCAAAGAGCCCTTGGTGTGCATTGGTCAAGCAGCAGCCAAGTTCATTACTCTCGGGACAAAAGCGTTCCCAGGGCCAGCCCCTTGCCTTCATTAAGAGGGGAAAAGGAAGCAAGAGACAGTCAGATTGCAGAAGTGCTGTTTCGGTCCCACACGTACCGTGCAGCAAGAGCCGCTCCCGCGCCAGCAGCACCCGCAGCTCCCCCCATCGCTGGTGCAGCGCCTGCTGTGGAAGAGAAGGAAGAGGCTCTGTCACTTCACGGAAGCACAGAGCACTTGAAAAGAAAACAGTCTCTAAAAAGTGCAGGTCACCCATAGGGAACACTTGTGTGTCCCACTTTTACTCAGTTTTCCCGGAGTTTAGAATATTTCTTCCAGAAAACACGAGTATGCTCATGCCTGAGGCTGCTCTGGCCAAAGCACTGGCCACGTCCGATTTGGAAAGGTGCAGCCTGAAACCTGGAGGGCATGCAGCCTGGAGGGCATGCAGCCTGGAGAGCATGCAGCCAGGAGGGCATGCAGCCTGGAGAGCATGCAGCCTGGAGAGCATGCAGCCAGGAGGGCATGCAGCCTGGAGGGCATGCAGCCTGGAGAGCATGCAGCCTGGAGGGCATGCAGCCTGGAGGGCATGCAGCCAGGAGGGCATGCAGCCCACCTCCACCCAGCTGCAGCAGGGCCAGTGCTCCTCTGCAGCCCTGCCCAGCCCTGCACCACTCACCAGGAACAGGCCCCCCGCTCCTCCTCCCCGGGCTCACAGCGTGGCGTGGGAATAGCACAGCCAACCCTCCCTGTCTGCGCCAGGAACACAGCACCTGGAAATCCTTCCAGGCCCCCAGTGCCACAAGCCATCCGACACCCAGCAGCATTCCTTTCCCTCTGCTGCAGGTCAGCTCTTGGGGTAAAATAAACCACTGCTGAACTGGTTAAAAATACCCACCAAAGAGGTGAGGCTGTGCCTGGGGACAGCCACAGGAGGCACCTCCCCACCAATCCAATGAACCCTGTGCAGCTGGACATTCCTGCACTCAAACAGACCAGCCTAAGCTCACCTGGGCAGTCCTGGGATTGCGACCACATTTCTTCTCTATTCCTCATTTCCGAAAAATAATATCAGAGGGACCGGGGCTGGGGTGGCTGGGGGTGCTGGCAGCAGGGAACCCACGGGTGTCAGCCCTTGCCAGGACCCCAGTCCCATGGACACCCACCTGCCCCCATCAGCAGTGAACCTACAGAGCCATCTCCATTTGACAGTGGAATAACTAATTAATCATATTACCTTGAGTGCCTGCAGTTTGGTCTCCAGCTCCATTTTCCTCAGGAACAAGGCTCCATTGATGGTCTCTAGCCTGTGGGAACAGGTGATGCTGGCCCTGAAGCACAGAGGCTCCACCCAGCCCAGCCCCTGGGATTTCTGCCTCTCACACAGGGCAGGGCTGTGGTGCAATACGATCCTGCCTTCAGTGGGAGAGAATATCAGGCCAAACCCCATCTGAAGGAGACACACCCACCTCAAATAGTTCCCTGAAGACTTTATCAAGTCCACTATTTGCTTGTGACCAAACCCCTCGGTGTTCATGCCGTTGATGCTGGTGAGGATGTCACCTGTCGGAGACACAGAGCCCAAAGTGGGCACCAGCAGCTGAGCACACCTTCCACCTGCTGCACAGGAACAGCAACAGGCAGAAGGGAGGACGAGGCCTCCCATGTCAGGAAAACCCACGGATAGTTACCAGTCTGAAGGCCAGAGAGATGGGCAGGGCTTTCCTCTTGGATTCTACAGACACAAGTGCACACCTCCAGGGAGAAATCATTTTGGTGTGGAAACCTAATAGTCTGTTAATGCCAAAGGAACAGTTACCAATCCTGAAGCCATGAAAGCCATTTAAAATTCAATAGTTTTTTCAATGAGGAGGCTGTGATGAGCAGAGTATATTACATGCAAGTGAGAACCCCAAAATGCTATAACCCAACAATTAAAAATTAATTTGTACAGAAGAAAACAGCAGACACCTGACAGGTGCCTGTACATTGGGCTTGAAAAAAAAAGAAAAAAACAAACCTAAGTCTTAAAGCAAGCTGGTTATTCGGTATTAAAAGCTCTGAAATTTCAACTATGTCAGCATGGGTGGGAATGCCCTTTTGGAAGGATGTCTCATATTCCCTGGGGAACATGGCAGGATGGGACTGGGCTTTTCAAGGAATTGACTCCTACTCATTGGAAATGCTGTGTGGGGTTGGCTGCTGCTACCAGAGAGCTCAGTTTGCATGGGAACTGAATGAAGAACTGAAAGATTTGAACCTGCTTTTGCTTTTCTGGCCTCTGAAACTCGTCATCCACATGCATCCCCACACTCCTCAAAGTGCTTTTTATTCTTGACTTACACATTTAACTAAACATTGAGTAACTCTAATTACTCTAAATCCCTCGTGTGGTTATGGGTACTGACATGAATTTAGAAAAATGCAAAATCCGGTGCCGCAGCCTGTCCGGATCCTGCGACAGCAGGAAATGTTTTCTGGTGACATGCAAATACCACATCTGCCTTCAGCACTGAGTCTGAGCTTCCTGGAAACCTGCAACTGCCACTTCTAACCCAGAGAGAAGAACTCAGTTTGGATTCCCAAATTTCTCAGCCAGTGTGGAACAAAGTGATGAAGGCCGGGGGAGTTCCGAGCTCATCTGGCCAAATCCCCCCAGTGCAGTGATTCCAGCCTCTGGACTCGCAGTAAAATTCCTGGTTAAACTAAGAGTGACGAGTGAAGCATGAGCTCCCTGCAGATGTAGACCTAAAGTTTCACATCATCTTATTCTGCTTTGCCTAAATTTATCTCATAGCAATGAAACTATAGCTTCTAAACATCCTCAGTATCCAACAGATGCTGCCTTTCTGCAGCCCGGACTTTCTATGAAGTGCTCACGCTGAATGAACGTTCGGGAAGAAAATGTGCCAAGAACAATTATTTTTCATCAGAATGTCACATATAATGAAAATCTGCCCTGACAATTTACACAAAAGCCCAATAATTGACTCAATTATCCTCCCTTCTGAAAGCTCTCCTCTGTTCACGAGCTGAGCACTGACCCACTCATTAGTCACAGACCCAAATTGGGCAAAGTTAAGCTTTTCCTAATACACTAATTTCACAGAAAATACTGTTTTCCCTTTGTGTGCTGAGAGAGGAAGGCACTTTGAAAGTGCCCTGTTGCTGGCAGGCAGATCCCCCTGCTCCCAAACTACATCCTTTTATTCCTGGGATCATTTTTTAACTGTAGCCAGGATTTTAGCAGACCTGCTGATTGGAGTTACCTTTCTCACAAAAACCCACTAAAAAAAAAAAAACAAAAAAACCCCATAAAATCTCCCACTAGCAGTACTCCTGGTAACATTCTGGTTCTCCTACTTGATGACTTACTGACTTCTACACCAAAGAGAATCTCTTCCTGTATGATTTAGCTCCTCCTCCAAAAGTCATGCTTAGCAGTTAGTTATTGAAAAATATACCAATATTGTACATCTTCTTCAAAAGTACATACCTCTCTGTGCATATTAAAGGAGGCAGCAAAAAGCCAGTGTAAGGTAATTTTTAAAAGAGTTTTTTGATCTCTCATTTTATATGAGAATATTCTCATATACAATTCTCCCCAAAATATTCACTTATGGGGGTAACAAGGCTGTCATTGCCTCTTATTTGGATTTGGATGGGATTTCTCCTACATTCAACACTCTGACTTGTGAGAAGGCCAGAAATTCTCATCTGTGACCTTCGCTATTAAATAATCCCCAGAAAAGCATCCCTGCATTGTATGAGTGCTGTAAGCTCTTCAAATTTCACAGCTCTGACAGACGCCTTCCTCTGCTCCAGCTGGCCTTTACCTGATTTTGAGGATATGACACTTCAGACTCTGCACCACATTTTGTTCTTAATGAATCAACTTGTCATTTAAGTCTTACCTGGATTTCAAACCCAAAGGTCTCTTTATCTTCTTTCAATATAGCAACGAGGTGCCTGCATGAGGAACACACAGAATTCCGTGTGAACGAGGGGCGCTGCACATTGTGGGGCTGCATTTCCACCCGAAACAGTGGTGTCCCCACCAGCGCCCCTCCCTGTGCCTGCGGGGTGTCACCGTGGCAGTGCTGCCTCTTCCCTTGCTCAGGCCAAAGGTCACAAGTGCACCTGCACGTCCCAGGCGCTGGGTACCACTCTCTGCCTCGCACCCTGATCCCACTTGGGCCAGCAAAATTCCCGGGACACACGCTTCATGCAGAATAAGCCAGTAACAGTGACTCTAGAATCATAGAATCATAGAATCATAGAAGCATAGAATCATAGAAGCATACCTTTGAGGCTTGGAGAAGTCGCCCGAGGAGCTGGATCTGGCTAAGGCGAGCTGTGACCAGAAACAGGAGAGGAAAGGGTTCAGTAGGTTTGTGGTTCTTTGAGGCACACAGATAAAACCAGCAGTTTAGAGAAGAGCTAAAACCAGCTGGTGGCATCCCACCAGCACCTTGCACCAACACAGCCTCTGCCTTGGTCAAAAGAGAGCTTGAAGTTTCCGACCAGGAGGAAAAGCACCTGGAGGTCAAATCCTCCTGTCGGATGCTGGCGGTGAGCTCAGAGCACAAATCACATCTCTGTTGTGCCAAGAGCTCATCTCACTTTTGTCCCTTTCCTCTAAAAATCGGTGGGTATTTATAAACCAAACACATCCCAGGAGAGGCACAAAGCACCCCCAAGGCAGGGGAGTGCAGACAGCGAGCTCTGCAGTGTCTGCACATCATCCCCCAGCCAGGCACAGGCACCCCAAACCCCTGCTTCAGGCTAGGGACACCTGTGCCTGGAAAGGTCTCTGGGAAGAGCCAAGAAGAGTGTTAAATACGGATTCTTCCCCAAGAAATGAACCACGAACAAGGAATTCCATCATCAGTGAGATGTTTGTAGTCAGTACAGCTTCAGCAGGACAAAATGGTGCCACAGCGCGACCTCCTACAGAAACAGCGACTTCACAGACGTGCATTTAGTTGTTGAGGGACAAGGGGAGGAGAGAGGCCATGTAAAATCCATCTGGGAGAAGATGAGAGGGCTGACAGCAGGGCCACACCTGGGTGAAGGACCCCTGCTCTGGGTATGGTCCCTGGCTCTGATGTAACTCAGCTTTACCAGTCACAGCCACATCACAGCCGTCACCGTCAGCCTCTCCCCACCAGCGGCCGCCGCCACACCAAGGGCAGCTCCACACACCGAGGGCTCCATCACAGCCTCAGGAGCCGGTGCCACCCGGCAGCTGCGCTCCCAGGCCTGGCTCTGGCTTTCCCTTTTCCCCTAACACATGTACCAAGAAAAGGTTAGGTGCCCTTCTGTAGCTGAACAAAGCAAAGCCTTAAGTGCACAGATGTTGCACACGATTTTTCTGGTTATACTTCCACACTATCATGTTTCACACTTTCTGTTCAGGCTTTTTCATGTCAGACAAATAGTCCAGAGCTGGAACTGCTCAGCCGATGATTTACGGCACCAGCAAGACAGTTCTGTGGGAATCCCGTGTCCAGCAGCAGCACGGAGCTGCACTGTGCTGCTCTGGGGGAAAAGCCCGGCGACAGAGACAGCCCCAACAGCCCCAAGAGTTGAACAGAAGCACTCCCAAATCCAGATGGCAATGGCACATGGTGGGCGCCTTCTGTCAGCTTTGCAGGCAGAGGGCGGCCAGGCCCCTAGACTGAAGTAAATGCACATTTCTAGGAGCACCCAGACAGCCCAAAGCCTTCCTAGCTCCGAGCACGGCTGGAAATGGAGAGGAGCTCAGCCGGGGCCGGATCTCAGCTGCCAGCGCCCCTCACAGCCCCAGCCCCGCAGGCAGGACGCCCATCACCGGCCCCTGGCAGAGCTTCCCGCACTGCCGGTGCCGCCAGCGTTCACTGCCGTCCCCAGGAGCAGCCCGGCTAGCGGCACCCTTCGGGGAGCCTGCGGCCCGTCCCGGAGCCGGGGCACACGTCCCAGTGTGCCGGGCACACTGCCCGGCCGCAGCCCCCGCCCGGCCCGTACCTGCTTGCGCCCGCGGGGCAGCGTCGCCACCGCGCTGGCCAAGTGCTGCATCCTCCGGCCGTCCGTGGGCAGCGCCTGCTCCCCGCCCGCGGGGCCGGCGTCCAGGTTGTGCTGCAGGAGCCGCCGCAGGGCCATGGCCAGGGCCGAGGGGCTCAGGGCGAGCGCTGTGCCATGGCCGGGGGCTCAGGCTCAGGCTCGGGGCTCAGGACGAGCGCTGTGCCACGGCCGGGGCTCAGGCTCAGGCTCGGGGCTCAGGACGAGCGCTGTGCCACGGCCCCGCTGCCGCCACCCGCAAGTGCGAGAGCGGAAGGGCCGCCACGTGATCCGTGGTTTAGGTGCGAGTTACACAAATCCCTCCGAGCAGAGCCCCAAGCTCTCGGTGTGCCTTGTGCTCACAGGGGAGTTAAGAATCAGGCTTGGCAGTTACAGAAATCTGCTTAATTTTTCCATTCCTGCACACAGTTCTCACCAGCAGCTGCTGCTCTGCCAGGATTTGTCCTTACAGCCCTGCCTGCCTCAGGCGCTCACCTGACCTCAACCTGTTCGTACTCCGACTTGCTCGGCATTCCTGGCATCCCTCAACCCACCTTCTGGCAAAGACGGGAAAATAACACTGCCTTTGGCTCATAGTACCAGTGCAGGACTTCCAGCTGCAGAGAGGAAAACGAGCTGAAGGCCAAGAGAGAACCTGGAAGTGTGGCAGAGCGAGGGCAGGACAATGCCCTCCGCACAGCACTCGGGTCTCGGTGGAGACCAAGGACTTCCCTGGCACAGCAGGTCTGGGGACACACAGCAAAGTCCATGCAGAGTCTCTGGGACAGGGCACAAGGGGCTGCTGTGGCAGAGCTGGGACAGGCTTGGTGCCAGGGAGAGCCCTGGCCAGATGTCATCCCTGCACCTTTCCTGGATGGCCAGAGCTGGAGGAAGATTTATGACTGAGAATTAATTTCTGGCTGGGTTGGTTACCCGCTCCAGTTACTACCTGACCTGTTGTTATTTCAGTGTGCCTTTGAATAACCTTCTGATTCCCTGCTCCTGGGTGTGATGGAGCAGCACAGGAAGCAGCCCTGGGCCTGGAGTGGGTGCCTGTCCCCGCTGCCCCTCGGTCACAGGTCAGCAGTGCAGGAGGATGGACGAGCAGTGGGCGAGCCCCGGGCAGCCAGGGCCACAGGGTGAGGGTGTTGGGTTCTGTCTGGCAGCTGTGTGGAGGTTCAGTGCAGGCTGGCACGTGCTGTCACGACGGATCAGCGCAGAACTGCTCCACACGCCTTTTGTTAGGGCCCTGCCTCTGCCAGCTGCAGCAGAGGAGCTGCAGGGATGGGTGTCCACGGAGGAGGCACAAGGATGGGTGTCCATGAGTCTGATGTTTGCTGGTGCAGACGAGCTCTTAGTGCCATGAAAACGTTGGCATGGAGCCTCCCCCACTCCAGGGGATCCCCTCATTGCCCTGGATGGCTGAAGTGTCAGTACATCCCCATCCCAAAAGCTCATCCCTCAAAAACCCGGCATCTTGCAACAGAGAAACAGCCTGTCAGGAAAAATCTGGTCCACACACCTGGAGGAGGGTTGGTGGCTGATCTGTGACAAGTGCAGGCAGTCCCTGTGCCTCTCCTGGCAGACAGACAGGGACAGGGAAGTGTTGCACACCACAGCAGCACCACAACGACGGATGTAGATGTCTGTCCTTCACCTCCGAGTTCCTTGGGGGAACTCCTCTGGGTTAAGGGGAAGAAAAAAGATGTTTAAAAAGCACGGCAGGCAAGAGGGAAAGCTCTCTCCCTTTTACTGAGAAAACTATCTGTGCCCCCAGGTGTCATCTGCTCACTGGCCAAGGCACACTGAGCAACGCGGGGAGCGGGTGACTCAAAGCCTCTTCCCCTTTTCCTGCTCACCGTCACCCCGCTGAGTGCTTGAAAACAAAGTGCGTTTCGGTTCCTCCGGCAGCCCTTTCTGACGTTCCTGAAACCCAGTGACTCATCTGCAAACAAGCTGAGGGCAGAAATAAATGACACCTCTCATCAGAGCACAGAGCAGGGTCTTGGTGCGAGCTGCCCAAGCAGCCCCGCGCCCCTCTGCTGACCCGCACCCCACACCAGCCAGGCACCCCACACCCCCGACACGCACCCCACACCCCGACACGCACCCCACACCACACCAGAACCCCCACAGCCGCACGCACCCGTCCCTCCCAGCCCGCCCGCTCCTCCCCGGCCGCGCTCAGAGCCGCTCGGAGCCGAGCCGGGGGCAGAGGGCAGCCCGGCAGCGGCTCCCACGTGTCCGGGGACATCACACGGATGTCCTGCCCCAGCCTTCTCCCTGGCACGGCTCCGTGTCGGGGCTGGAGTGATGGGACGCCTTCCACTAGACCAGGTTGCTCCGCGCCCTATCCAACCTGGCCTCAAACGCTGCCAGGGGTGGAACACTCATCCCTCCGAGGCTGCAGTGCCTGCAGGGCTTCTGCCCACAATCACCTTACCCGGACAGAAGGAAGGAGTCATCCTCTGTGCGACACAAGCCCGCAGGGGCTCAGGGGCTGGCTCCTCTCTTAGCTACCAAGTGTACACCAGTGGTTTCTGCGGAGTTGATTTACTTAATAACAAGAAATTGAAGAATTAGCCCTTTCTCTTTCACACCCAAACCCTCCACCGAGAGGTGTCTCACGAGCACCTCTCCCCAGGTGACAGCCCTGGTGCGCTGCTGCCGCAGGGCCGGGATGCCGCTGTCGGGGTACAGCATCCACGGACAGAGGCACCCGCCTGGCTCACGGCGCAAGCTGCTCCTCCACCCAAGTGTGCTGGAATGTCTCTCGGGAGGCAAGAATTTCTCAGGCTGCTGGAAGAGCAGCACGCAGCTCTCCCGTGTGACAGACACGCACCCAGCGCGGCGGTGGCCAGGGGATGGCAGCCGATGTTCGCCGATGAGCCACTGGCTGCTGCTGTTCGTCGGGACCCGCTCCAGAGCCCGACAGCCAGAACCTGCACAGCCAGCGCCGTGACAGTGACACCTCCCTGGAGATGTGCAGGGACCAGAGAGTTCACAAGTAATTGCTATAATACAAAGGTCTTTTTAAGAAAAAAATAAAAGCCCACAGTATCCTTCAAAAGCCACAGACGTTTCTTGGGTCACAGCATGGCCGATTTCATTTGGACACGCCTTAAATGCAAATAAAGCCTGACTTAAATTCCCAGATTACGGCTGTATCAGGGGAATTTTCAAGCATACAGACTCCAGAACTGAGGTGCTCAGGGTGAGCTGGTCCCACTCCGGTTGACACCACTGAAAATCTCAATAGCTGGAAGAGCAGGATCAGGGAGTCTCGTCTGAAAGGGAGCTCGGTGAGATCTCACATTGGTGTGGGTGCAAGAGCGAGTGAAGGTTTCTAAAGGTTCAAGCAGGCTCAACCCTTCTACCCTCACAGAATGAACATAAGAACAGTTTCAGGCCTCAGGAACACAAGGGCAGAGTATGCTGAATTTATTAAAATTGCCACATCGTCCCCAAATCTGCATACAAAATACAACAGCTAAACCATTATTTACATCCAGGCAGCTGCAATATCAAGCAATAACTTTAGCAATAGTTTTAAAAATAACTCTGCAGTGTACACAGATCAGATATTTCACAACACGAAGGTTGAAGTTGAGCACTGCACTGCTATACTTAGTTCAGAAATATTACAGTGTTCCAGATAAAATACTAATGCTTCTTTTAAAAACAGACAACTCAGGAAGTGGTTTGTAGATTGACAAAACATGACACGTTTTTCTTAGGGACTGAGAATCACAGCAGGTTTAGACACAATGTCATAGCTACATTCAAAATACATCTGGTCCATTTATGCCAAAAATACATTCAGTGTAAGTTACAATTTATTGCACATTTCTTTTATTCTGTAGAAATATATTGTACCTCAATACTTATTCCCTGTACATTCATAAATTGTTCTGCCTTTTAGAGCAGAACATGGACGTCTTTCCCTAAAAGCTTTGGGGGGATTGGGGTACTACAGCCTGTGGGGATGATCCCTGGAATCCCAGACACACAGCTTGCACAGCCAAGGGCAGAGAAGGGGACATGTTTTCAGTGCTGCTGGGGACACCCAGGTGCTGGCCCAGGGCTCCCCAATGATACCCCAAGGACAACCCAAGGACGGCCTCCCAGGGATGAAACCCCAACACCTCATTCCCATGAACACGGGGGAGCTGGGGACAGCCTCAAGCCCACCCTTGGCTCAGGAGCTCCAGGCAGACGGGGACTGAGAAGAAGAATTTGCCCTGCTCAAAGTTCAGACCCATCATAGGGACTGGGAATATTTCTAAAGAAATTTATTTATAATTCCTGAATCTAGTGCCAAGCAAAGAAGTGACACAGCAATGACTAAAATATTGTAGGATTCTCTGTAGTGTCACATGAGGGAATGAGCTTGATTAA
The DNA here is from genome assembly GCA_013397915.1 of Daphoenositta chrysoptera. NCBI lineage: Eukaryota > Metazoa > Chordata > Aves > Passeriformes > Daphoenositta > Daphoenositta chrysoptera. The sequence goes on from VZRO01003461.1 coordinate 127,894, forward strand.
GTGCAAATTATAACAGTAGGGAAGTGCAGAGGAGATTACAGCCTGAATTTCTAAAGGAGTGTCTGGGGGCAGCAGTTCAAGTAACACCAAAAAAATAGATGCTACAGGAAACTTTAATTAACTTTCCCTTTCAGTCCATAATCCCTGTATTAAACTTTAGATTGTTATTAGAAGCAAATTATAAAATATTGGTAACTCCCCCCAACTAGAAGCATCAATTAGGAGAGGCTGCATGTGGTGACAGGTTTTGAGCATCCTTGACCTTGAAAATTTTCATGAGCTTAAGAACTTGTGCTTTAAGTGAAGATTATCAGGAACATTGTAACCTCTGAGGAAACCCAAGCCTCCCTAAACTGCACAGAAGTGTCTTGGCATAACCTCTATGCTTAAATTAGAGCAGGACAAACCCACATGGAGGGAAAAGGCCACTAAAACAAGGGTTCTTTAGGGTTTTTCTAAAGGAGTGTAGAGTTTACAAACATTTCAGAGCTCAATACAACAATATCAGCCCCTTGGCTCAGTTTTGTTCAACTCTAGTTCGTCAAAATGTACATTCACCTCTCAACAGCAAAAGAGAAAAGAAAACCAGTGCAAAAATACTGAGTTGGGTGAAAAGCCAGGGTAAACAGACCATAATGTCTGATGCCAAGAGATATTTCCAGGGAAAAGGTGAAAGCATTTCCGGGGCTGGAGCTGTGAGCTGTGTGAGGAATAGCTGAGCCTGAGCATCCTCCACCCACACCTCCTAGCCAGGCACCAAAAGGGTCTTGTTCAAATTACCGGGTTGGTCAACAATTTTCAGAGACTCCAGGGGGGCAACTGAAAACTGAAACACTTTTTGCACTTAAAAAAATAAATCTTTGATTCTTCCTTTTTAAGATAAGGAATTTTTTTTTTCAAGTTACATACTACAAGAACAGATGCTGGATCTTAGGTTTGCAAATTTTTTTTATAGTCAAGTCAGCACCAGGCTTTGGATCGTGCAGTTGCCAAAATTACCCCTCAAACAACCTACAAAGTCGCATCACTGAGCTCCACGGGGTAGTTCATGCAGTTGGAGCACTTAAAACTTGAATCTTAGGATCCCAGAATGGTTTGGGTTGGAAGAGACCTTAAAGCTTGTCTCCTTTCACCGCCCTGCCTTGGGCGGGGACACCTTCCGCTAGGCCAGGTTGCTCCGAGCCCCGTCAAGTCTGCCCTGAATCTTTAAGACAACCTTGATTTTATCTTAGAAACCACACTGGAGCAAAACCTGCCAGCAGCTTAGGGGAAATACGCTCCACTGCTCGGCTGCAGACCACACAAAGCCTGCGTTGTTTCACACAAGCAGGGGTGACTAAACCCTGTGCAAACGGGTAAATTGCATCAAAGCCTATTTACGGGCAATTAACAGCCACGAAGTATCCACAGCGTCCTGAAGATGAGTACTCGGAATGACACCCGGAGTAATGGCACTACTGACCACTGCACTCAGCAAAAGCTTAACTCATTCTTCCCCGCAATAGCTCCAGTCAAGAGACTTTGCCCCAAAGACTGATCTGACACACTGTGATCAGCCAACAGCTGCCTGCCACGGAGCTGCGGGGGCCACATCAGATTTCTGCGAAGCTTTGCTATTCTGGAAACATCTTTTGGCTTAATTTTCGTGGGCCAGCTGGATTTAGAAACATTAAAAATCCGTAAGACTATGAAATACATATTTTTGTCCATTAAAAATATTCGAACACTATATTCAAATATATGGGCCATGGAGTGTGGCAACATTCATAAAATGCCAGAACACTGGTAAATTTTAATACAACAACTCACTTTGCTGGCCTGATATTATGAAACATGATCAGAAATGTTAATATTCATCACCAGCCTGGTGCTGTTACAGAATTCTGTAAGAAACCTCTGAATAGGCTTCATTGGCTTTTGTTAAAGCTTCCCCCAGTACATCAGAAGGCACTAAAAAATTGTTACCAGTGATTGGAAAGATGTTGCTAAAAATAAATATTTTCTTAGTTTAGGTAGAATTTTTCCCATTGCATCCCTACATAGCTAACAGAAACGTATTGCCTCTATTATTTTTCCTATCAACTGTTAAAAAGAAAAGCTGTCCCTTGATTGATCTGTTCGATGAACAATAGACAGAGTAAAACAACTCAAATTTTAAGCACGATATTGTATGTGAAATTGAGACTATAAAAATAAATATTAATAGGGAACTGACTCAATGGTTTTGTTCACAAGGTACACACTTAGTGGAATTTCCGTAGTTTTTAATTACTTAGGTAATTATAAATATAGTAATTCAAAATGCATTTACTGACAACCCCTTTTCAGATTCCTGCAAAAAAACAGGTAAAAAGCTGGGTTAATTTGGTCTTTTACTTGGTTTGAGGACAGAACATGAGGTTTCTCTCACAAACAGGCTTTAACCAACACCAGACATTTCCAGGACGTTTGGGGTCTGACAAGGATGAAAAGCACAACAGCAAAAGGTATTTCTACACTGCCATGATGCTTTAAGCTCCTTCCTGCAATTCCCTGGTGTCTGATTTACTCACAAAACCAAAGCAAGTCACGGACTTGCTGTATCAAACCCGAACTACCCGGGTCCCAAGCTGCCTCGCCCCACGGCCGAACACAACACTCGAGGTCGGGGCTCTGCCTCGGGCACCGCAGTACTGAACCACATTATCTGAGGTAGACCAGAAACAAAAATACTATCACACGTGGAAAGATGAACAGCAGAATGCCTTCCCCTCTCGTCCCGCGGGGAGGTCTGTCAGGCTTTGGAGTCCTCGGGCACGCAGAGCTGCGAGATCGTCTTCTTGACGCGCAGCGCGGTGAGACGCGCGGCACCGCTGGCACGCCAGCACTCCCGCATCACCCGGCCCAGCACCCGCAGCGCCTGCGGGGACAGAACCAGCACCAGGGACTCAGCCGGAGTGTGCAGGGACAGAACCAGCACCAGGGACACAACCGGAGTGTGCAGGGACAGAAACTGCACCGGGGACACAACCAGAGACTGCAGGAACAGAAACTGCACCAGGGACACAACCAGAGTGTGCAGGGACAGAACCAGCACGAGGGACACAACCAGAGTGTGCACGGACAGAAACTGCACCAGGGACACAACCAGAGACCGCAGGGGACAGAAACAGCACCAGGGACACAACCGGAGTGTGCAGGGACAGAAACAGCACCAGGGACACAACCAGAGACCGCAGGGACAGAAACTGCACCAGGGACACAACCAGAGACTGCAGGGGACAGAAACTGCACCAGGGACACAACCAGAGACTGCAGGGACAGAACCAGCATCAGGGACACAACCAGAGACTGCAGGGACAGAAACAGCACCAGGGATACAACCAGAGTGTGCAGGGGGCAGAAACAGCATCAGGGATACAACCACAGCGCCTGCAGCAGGACAAACAATAGCCAGGGATACAACCACCACCCCCTGCTTTCTGGTTTTAATACAGGGAGATAAAGTGGAGCTCTCTGAAATGGTGACACAACAGCAGCAGCATCAATTAAGACCCGCCTTGAACAGCATTGAGCACTTGGTGCAAAGAGTTTTCTCTGTATTGATCTGAAGGAGAACCAGACATCTTAAGCTTCTAAATTCAGGAGAAGCTGGACATTGAGTGCCCTATCTCTCACTGAAAAATTCTGTCTTAATTTAAACTTGAAAATACAAGTAACAAATTAAAACTAGAAAAAAACCTACAAAATACACTTAGAATAAACCAGAAAACTGCTTTTACCTCACAGCTTTGCCACTGGTTTGGAATACTTGGTCTGAGCTTCTGTTCACAGACAACCCTTCTCATGTCTTCTATAGAAGGATCAGAAGGCACAAGGTCGTAGTAAGGCAACTGGTATTCCTCAGTGATTCCTAGGGAAAATTTATTGTATAGGTGCCCATGGCACGGGGTGGAACGAGAGGAGCTTTAATGTCCCTTCCAACCCAAACCAATGTGGGATTGGGTGAAAAGGCCAAAACCTCACCTCCAACGGAGCACCTCCGGGCTATCTCCCAATACACCAGCCCCAGAGAGTAAATGTCTGCACGCTTGAAGGACTCGAAGATGTTCATGTTCATTGCATCATCCAGGATCTCGGGGGCCATGTACCTTTAGGGCACACAGGGTCAGTTTGCTGGGGCAGCTCCTACAAAAGGCCACATCTGTGCTGCCACGTGCCGGGGTCCCGTGACCCCTCGTGGTGCTGGCAGCTGTGCCCTGCCCAGGCCCAGAGCACCGGGGCTGACCAGGGTGACTGGCACGCGATCCCCTACGTGGGGCAGAGACCTCCATTCCACAGCAGGGTCTGCAACCTCCTTCCCCACCCACCCCGCGGGGCTGTGGCCATCCCTGCCCGATGCCAAGAGCAGAGGGGGCATCACTGGTGGAGGGCAGGGCTGTGAGGAGCCATCCCCACGGAGCCCGGCCGGCGGCTGCAGCTGCCTCACCCACCTCCTGGTGCCCACCCGGGGGTTCTGGGGAATGTCGATGGTGTTCAGCACCGAGTCGTGCTTCACCGCCAGGCCCAGGTCGGCGATGGCGCAGGTCTCGTTCCTCTTCACCAGGATGTTCTTGGATTTCAGGTCCCGGTGCGCAATCGCTGGCTTCCCTGTTCACAGGAAGAGAAACCACCTCCAATTTTGATAACAGCGTGGATTTTAATATCATGAGCAAGGATGTAAGAACAGTTTTATTCACTTTTGTTACTATACCCAGTAGAAATATTGAAGCCTATTTTGAATGAAGGAAAGCTCTGCTAAATGATGTCAACTTCAAAAGAAAACTTTATGAGCATTTTTGTTTCAATAGCTGTATTTCAGGAATAAAACACAAAAAGAGAAACTCGAAGTTCACCTTCCAAATTTATTTAGAAAATTACTGAATCACTGAATGGATTGGGTTGGAAAAACCCTTTAAGACCACCGAGTCCCACCATTCCTCAGCACTGACAAGGCCACCACTAACTCATGTTCCCAAGTGCCACATCCGCACAACTTTTAAGTCCCTTAAGGGATGGTGACCCCACCACTGCCCTGGGCAACCTGTGCCAGGGCTGGACAAACCTTTCCATGAAGATATTTTTCCTAATTTTTCCTTCATTAGCTCTCAGTCCCCTTTAGCAGAGCTGCTTCCATAGGCATCTATTTAAAGGCACGGATGAAGTGCAGACAATGGAAGTGGGAAGGTCAGGTCCCTGTTCCCTGCCTATACTGCAGCACTCACACTCACACTGTTCCCCCTGGTGTTAACAGTTTGGAAAACACTTCACGATACCACATCACCCAGAAATGCTTTTGAGAACACTGAAGCTCCTTAAAATACTTGAAGGAAAAGTGGGAGGGAAGCACTTGCCTTGCGTGCCAACGATCTCCATGTGGAGGTGGGCCAGGCCACTGGCCACCGAGAGTGCCAGCCGGACCATGCCCTCCACCGTCACCGTGCCTCTGTTCAGGTAGTCAAACAGGGAGCCCTGCTCGTGGTATTCGGAGACAAGCCAGAGCTGAGTCCACGTCCCGTTATCTACCCGGAGGAAGCAAGTTTATTAAAAATATTAGCTAGGGAAAGCCTGTCCCTTTTCAGGGAATGCAAGGCCAGCTGTGCCACCGGGAAGGGGCTCAGGGCAGCCGCGCGGTTCAGGGTGGTGTTTCAGATGGGAGTGGGGGCAGCGAAAGCTGTTCTGAGACAGACACTCAGGACTTAGTGAGCATCAATCATTTGGGTTGGGAAGCACTCTAAGACCATTGAGTTCAACTGTTATCCCAGCACTGCCAAGGCCACCACACCAAATCAGAGAATTATTTGGGTTGGCGAAGCTCTCTTAGAGGAAGGAGCCCCACGGTGCTGCGTACACCTCGGCACTTACCCTTGTTGTCAGCAGCAATGAAGCCCAGGATGTTTTCGTGCCTCAGCATCACCGTCTGGTAAATCTCTGCCTCCCGAAACCAGGACCGCTCATCTCTGGAGGAGAAGATTTTCACAGCTACATCCTCCCCGCACCATTTCCCACGCCAGACTTCACCAAATCGTCCTTTTCCCACAATTTCCTGCAGGACAATAGTCCTTGCAATGGTTCTCTGGACAAGCAGAGGCAGACCTGTTAAGAGGAGAGACAGGTACCGGTGAAATAGCTCAGCTGGGACCTTCAAACCTCAACACTGACCCATCCCACTGAGCTGCACTCATGGCTTTGCTTTCCAAGACTACCAAGGGAAAATCCTCTCCCAACCAACATCTCCTCAAATCAAACTTCTTAATGTTACTTCCCAGTGTCTGTACATATAAAAAACTTCTTAAAACCCCAGTAAAAATTTTTAAATTTGGCCTGAACTACTCAATTTGGTTTGATACAGACTGCAGCTGTCCTGCAGTCAATTAGTTGCTCTGCTCTGGCTGAAATTTTTGAAAATAAAAATAAATTATTTTAGCAGCTCCACTGTGCTTTGCCAGCCACAAACCCTGCCTGGTTTGATTTGATTCTGTGCTTGCTGGGGACTGAAAAAAAGGAATTATTAATATTTTTTTTCATTTTTTTAAAAACAACTGCAACCCTGATTTTGGCTGAAATCAGAACAAATCACCTCGGTGCACAGGGCTCTGTTCCTGGCTCAGGAATGGCTGGGAACAGTTAAAACTTCAGTATAAATAAAGCCAAAGTCTGCTCATTAGAGCTGTGAAAAAGCATTAGGGAAGAACAACAACTTAATCCTCAGAGGTATGCAGCTCATGGAAATAAATTAAATTAGGCACCATTTGTACATTTTCCACTTATAAATAAAAGCAAGCATAGTTTACATACTTTTCAATAAAAGTTCTAGTTAGGGTAAGTTGGGCTATACATCCCAGACATGCCACTGGCCCAATGAGCTGGAATTTGTGAATTCCCACCTCATTTTTAGATTTCTTTGGTTTAACAAGTTCTCAGTAGCAATGGAGGCACCACAGTAGGCAAGATATCAGAAATGGGATAAATGTTAAAAATATGGATGTTCTGCTCAAAACAAGAATTTGGAGGAACAATACTCTGCTATGAAACACAAGAAATTTCAGAAGCAGCATCCTGACCCATGCAGGTGAGTTTAGTACCTTTCATTATCAGCCATGCCGCATCAGCCAGCAGCGCTGGGTTTCACACTTGATTCTGATTTCTGAGTTCACTTTTTTAACTCCTCCATTCCAACAAGGAACTGAACTTTGGCGGTTTGACAGAAGAGCACCCAAAGCCCCATCGCCGCTGCGAGGGGCGGCCACGAGCACCGGCACAGAACCTGCAGCGGCGGGCAGGGCACCCCACGTACCGGAGCCGGAGCCAGAGGTCGTCATGTCATAGATGAGATCCCTCAGCGTCTTCCCAGAGCTCCCCAGGTTGCCCTCGGAGAGGGGCTCCTCCACGTTGGGGGGCTTGGTCCCGCGGCGGGCGCAGCAGGCCGCCAGCACCGCCGCCAGCACCACCGCGCACACCGGCACCGCCACCGCCACCGCCAGCACCGCCGGGCGCGCCCCGGCTCTGCCGGGAGCCTCCGACGCTGTCGGGAGACACATGGGACAGCCGGGTTGGGACAGGGACACACGTGAAGGGCTGCAGAGCAATGACAGACCGAGAGTCGATGCTTTCCCACAGCTGGGCTGACCGGGAGACAGAACAGAGCACGTTTCTGCAGGTGACGGAGCCTTTTCCCACACACCTTCTGCGCAGGAAGCTTGGTCTCAGGTCAGCATTCTGACCACCACCCAAGCTCTGTATCAAGAATCTCTAGTAAGACACTGCTAAGGGGTTCATTTGCACATGAACACACACATGATTCCCTTAATATCCCCAAAATCTTAAATAAGTAAAAAAAAAAAAACAAAACCAACCAGTACTTTCCCCCCAAATAAAACAATCCAGAAATATGACCCATAAAAAAACCCGCAACACTCAGAACCATGACTACAAATGGGATCTCAGGGCTGCAGGAGATGTAAGAATCATGAACTCCAACCCATGCAAGGTCACTCCTTCCCTTCAGGGAAAGGCTGGGCCACGTGCACACCATAACCTGGAGTTTGAGAGAGACCAAAGTGACGTGGGGTCTCAAAAGAGCAGCCAACAGGCTCAGCACCCACTGCTACTTTCCTCCAGTCAATACTACATCTGTTCACCAGCACAAGTCCAACCCTCCTGAACACAAAGCTGGTACATTTTATTCATAGGTTTTTCCTTTAATGACTTAAAGAGGATGCTCCAGGGGTGACCCGGCAGGTTTGTAAGAGGATTTATGAGCAGGGTTCCTCCTTGGAACTGCTGCTTGTTAACTGACATGCTGGGATCTCCTAAATATTTTTCATTCTGTTTCCACAGGGCTGAGGTTTCCCTGAAACAGGGATGAAGTTCAGTGTGGAGAGATCCCCTACCCCAGGAGCCGCAGTGCCTCGCCGAGCCAGCCCTGCCACCCAGAGCGTGCCCAGGAGCCGCTGTGCAGGGCAGCGGGACTGGCTCTGTGCTGGCGGGGGCACGGGCTCGCAGCGGGTGCAGAGTGCGGGGCATGAGCTGTCCCCGGGCTGTTCAGCACTTCCCCTGTGCCATCCAAACCAGCATCCTCCCTGCAGGGCTCGTCAGACTCATTCCGGGTAGGAACGAGGTTGGTTAATCCCCAGCTGGGGCTGGTGAAGACAAACACGCACGAGGCGCTGACCACACCACGTCAGTTCTTCCCACCAACTGCTGAAAAACAACATAACACGAAATGAACAAAATAGAAGTTTATTGTTCTTGGGCCACTGCAAACAGTAACAAAAGGAAAAATCATTGGGAAGCTTTGAACAGCAAGACCTGGGCTGGTGGGAAGGGACTGGGAAGGGCATCCTCACAGATGGCCCCCAGGACAAGGACACAATACATCCTGGGATGTAACAGTCTGTAACCTGCAATGCACTTTGTGCACTGTTTGTACACCATAAATCTCTGAAATTGGACTTACAGCAGGATTTTAAGGGGTGCATAAAAAATTCTCATTATATCCTTTAAAAAAGCAACAATACCATTATTACCAGAAAAAAAAGTCTGCAATTTTAACAGGAAAGTGATCTGGTGCACTTTCACTGACAACGTGTATGGGCACAATTTGTATCAGCACAGGCCTGTGCAGGCTGTGGGAGAGCTGCAACAGCACTGGATTCTTGGAGTTCTTTCCCTCCCCTATGGCATTTTGGGAGCCAGGCTGGAGGGACCACAGCGGGCAGAGAGGGCCAGTAACTGTGTTCTGACACCCTGGGCAGGAGCAGGAGTGACCTCGGCTGGAGAGGAGGAGGGATCACGGAGACCCTGATGCTCCTGGCCATCCCAGGAAGGCAGGGCAGGATGTCACAGCACTGAAGAGGCAAAGCCAAGGACTCGGGAGGGTGACACCCAGCTCCAGGAATACAGGCAGACCCAGGCCTCACAACTTATGCAAGTGACAACTGCTCAGAAGAAAGTGAAGTTCAGGGGTGCTTACGGGTCTCCTAGGATGCTGCTGAGTTGGGAGATCTCCAGGGCAGAAGGCAAGTTTGCAGTGGGGCTGGAAGCTGAGGTGGCTGGGCCAGACTTCAGGGTGTCAGCACTGAGTTGTTGGAGAATGACAAGATCCTGACTGCCTAGAGGAGTTCCTTGGAAGGAGTCAACCAGAAACCTCCTTTGTCAGCCTTTAGTCCACAGGCTGTAACAAAGACCAAGTGCAGGTCGAGGCTGGTGGCAGCTGCTCAGACCCCTTCCAGCTCCTCACGGAGCACACGGCGAGCCTGGGGACGAACCCGAGCTGCAATTCCTGAGCTCTGGTCAGTGTGGGCCTCTTCAGCCCTGACCTCTGCACCATGGTGCCCCATGGCCAGGAGCCCTCAGGGGTCGTGGGGCTCCCCACAGCTCAAACCAAACACCACAAACACACCCCACACCCCCTGCCCAGCACAAACCATCAGCCTGGGGACAGCCACAGCAGCTGGGAAAGGTCAGACTCTTGGGGAAATCAGACAATCCCTCATGACCACCCAAACCCAGCAAAACACCACCATTAATCACAACATTTTGCAATCCAATTTCAAATGTACTGTTCACTGACTGACTAACCAAGAATAGAAGCTGAGACATGTTGCCATGTGTGAACCAAAAGCAGCACATCTGGCAGTACTCAGCAGTTTCACAATGCAGGGGAGTTATGGTCCAACTTGTGTAAACAAAATAGTACTTGCAGGCAGCAAAAAAGTGATTTTTTCCCTCCAGTGGAAAAGACATTCTCACACACAGCATTTGCTTTTGACATTGTAAAGATTCCACTATAAGGCTTCCAAAAGCCCTGAACTGTGTGTGTTCCTAGGCTACTCAGGGGGCAAAATTACATATTCTTTCCAATGAAGTAAAAAAATCTATTGTAGCCTATTAATGGGGAGGCTCTAGTCAACTCTACAGAATACATTAAAACCATTTCAAAAATACAGTTTGGGCTAGAGTCTAAAATTAGGTTTCTCCAGCTTCCACCATGGCTACAGACCCCACTCACCATTGGTGGGGGGGAGAGATCACAAACTCCATCTCCCAGATCTCAAATATGGCCCAAAAATCCTGTGAGACACAAATCTGCAGCTGGAAAAATCTAGGTCTGATTAGCAGCTCCTCAAACCAGCCTGTTGCATGCTGAGTGCACGGTGGTGAGTTCTGCAGAGAAAACAAAAATGAGGGAAGTGCGAGGGATGATTTATCACAGGGAGGTCCCCGAGGCAGCAGCACACAAGGTGTTTTCTGCGGCCCTGCTGTGACAGGGGAAGCTCATCTCAAGTCACCTGCTGGGGCAGAAAGTACCCCAGTTAAACCAGCAGAAAACTGGAAAGGAATCCAGGGTAACACAGAAAAAAAAAACCCAATTACTGCAAACTCATCCTGCGCTTTGACATTTTGACATTTTCACCTGCTAATGCAGAATGCGCAACGAAATCCCTGCCCACAAGAAGGAGGATATAAAAGCAGAGATCCAGGTTTAATCTGTCTTTAGGGATTTTCAGACATTGTTAAAAGAAACCAAAACCAAACAAACAAAACAAAATCGACTCAAAGGAAAAGCCAGCTCCTGTCACCCGAGGCCCCAGCCCAGAGCCCTGTGCTGACTGGGGCAGGCATTGCCACCTGCAGCTCTGCCACAGGAATCCAGGCACAGGCCCCAAACCACACACTGCTCTCTGCCCTCAGAGATCCCCTCTGTTCTCCAGGCACTTCTTCTCAACACAAACCTTTGGTAAGTACAGACAGTCACAGAATCCCACAATGGTTTGGGCTGGGAGGGACCTTAAAACTCAGCTGGTTCCAAGACACATTCCATTAGTCCAGATTGCTCCAAGTCCTACGCAACCTTTGAGCCGGAGCAGGTCAGCTTCATGGAGAAGAGCTGGAGGGTGGGTTTGTGTCCCAGCAGGACACAAAGATCCTGCCTCACCTAGCAGGGATGGGCACCATGCTGGACCTTCTCAGGGTTTCTCCTCCTCCAGGAGAGCCACTCCTGCCTAAAGGCAAATTTTTCATGCCCACATGCTCCACTTTTAAACTAGAATTTGCATAACGGAGATAGAATAGACAGGTCAGCAGGTAAGTGAGTAGATATATAATAAATATACACACACATAAGGAAATAGATACATATATACACAAAAGGTAGATATAAGGAGCTTGATATAGAAAACAGAAATAGACATAGAAATAGAGAGACAGAGACAGCTATAGTTAGACAGAGGTAGATAGACAGATAGAGATGGAGCTGGAGATAGATGACACAGGTAAAGGCAATAGATCTTCCATATCAAGGTGTCTGTACCAAGTGCCACTTGTCAAATATGTGAGATGAGGGCCTGACCCCACAGCTGTCCCCACGCAGGCTCCTGACAATGTGAATTATGTGAGGAAGGGCTGCTGGAAAAGGCCAGCACAGAACCACACGGGCACTGCTACAATTCCACCTGGCATGAGTTACCCTGAATCTTTGGAGCAAAGGGATCAGGGTAAGAATTCAGTCATCTTTTTGAGTTCTGAAATATGAAACTAAAGGTTTTGCAAGTCCCAGTTCAAGTGCTGGGACAACAGATGTGCCTCTGCTGCTCCTCTAGAAATAGCAGCTTTCTTCCCAAGTTGGAAAAACCACCATGGCACTTTATTTCTAGAGCATGACCACAATAAGTGTGTCCCTTCTGTGGTCAACTGAAAGAAAAACATTTAAATAATCCTTATTCCTGCCCCACAGCAGAGGTGAGGTTGGGCACCAGGGTTCACCAGGAGGTGACAGTGCCCAAGGCTCCCACAGCAGCTCCCCCATGGTCTGCCCAGCAACAGCCTTTCAAATTTCATTAAGAACTACATGATAGTGTCTTAAAATCAAGTTATAATTGTAAATTGTGTATTAATTTGCATCTTTCTTAGCTGCAACATATCTCACTGGTGTAAGTATATTAAAAGGTATTATCTGATAAAATAGTATATTTTACACCTTTTTTAAAATAGCCTGGAATAAACACAAATCTGGAAAAGAAGAATCAAAAAATTAAATTAAAATTATACTAAAAATAATATAAATATTTATTTTTAGAAAGCACCAAATCAACTTAATTACACAACTTTGAGCCTGGCAGACTCACTGCACCAGCTGGATAATACACAGAGCTCCTGGAAGTGCCAACCTTTTTCCTCCCTCTCATCAAGACCAGGAATCTCACAGCTTCTCATCCCTGCTGAGCAAGACTCGGTGACACCGATGTGACACCATAGACCAGCTGCCTCACAGGCTGCTCACGTCAGCCACAGCCACCCAAGGCTCAGACTGCTGAAGCTGCATCAGCCAAAGAGGTCCCCAGCAGTGGCTTGGGGTCCTCCACCCCTACTGCCCCAAGAAGACCTTATGTTCATAGGACATCGAAGCCAGCATCTGGGATAGCTTTAGAAATGCAAGAAATTCCCTCTCCTGCAAACAGAGCTGCAGTTTATATTTTGCTGTCTGAAACAAGCTGGGACAAAACCAGCTGTGTTTTACAGACAGCCTCTGAAGCCCCCAAGGACTGGCTCCTGCAGCCATGTTCCCTGCACGGGCTTTGAGCAGCCTGGAGCCGTCGCACGAGCACTGGAGCCGGGCTGGCACTCACCGAGGGGCAGGCGGAGCGTGATGTTGTTGCAGAAGTCGGTGTAGCAGCACTCGGTCTTGGTGATGTTCTTGGAGCTGTGGCAGAAGACCTGGGCGTTCAGCTCCGGCAGGGAGACGCAGGACTTGACCACCTCCTCGCGCCCGTTGGTCAGCATGACCGAGGCCCAGCAGGCGCCCTCCGTCTGGCAGGTGAAGTTGGTGTGCTCGCACAGCTGGCACACGCACTGCAGGCCTGGGAAACAGGGGACAGCCGTGGGGACAAGGCCCCGGCACAGCGGACCCCCGAGGACACTGTGCCAGCCAGCTGGCTGACCACGAGCACCCCGTGCCAGCTCCGGCCCAGGGCCCGGCCAGGGCTGGTGCTGCTGAATGGGGCCCTGGGCTGCAGGAGGAGGCCGGTCCCAGGGCACCCTCAACAGCACAGGTCCCCAGCATTCACAGATAACAAGTTTTTAAATCTTGGTCCCAGGGACTTTTACGGATGTCATCTGTCTTGTGTGGTGAAGACTGACCGCCCCAAAAAGCAGTTCCCGAGAAAGTTGCTGCTGAGTCCCAAAACCACGGCACCCCTTGCCCATCCCGGTCACCTGCCCACACCAGCAACACCCCAGCTGTGCCAGAGCTGACTGGAGAGCACCGAGCTGGGGTCACCGAGACACAGCACCCCAGGACAGACACGGGCAGAACGACAGACTCCTCGTCCCCATGTCTCCTGAGGTGAGGCACCTTGTCCAGGCAACTCTTTCCAGGTCAGCTCCAACTCCCCAAGACTGAGCCCTGCTCTACTCAGGAGATTAATTTTAGCCATAATCCTTCTGTTTCTTTTGGAATTGGTTGGGGAAAGGGGCTCTCTTTTATTTAAGGATAAGAGAGAATTGAAGAGTAAAACATGGATTAATGGTGGGCTTGTCAGTACTGGGGGTACAGCTGGCCTCGATGATCTCAGAGGGTTTTTCCAGCCCAAACCATTCCATGGTTCTGCAATCTCAGAGTCCCCAGAGGAGCACAGAAGTGCTAACAGACGTCAGCACGAATCTGATTTCCGTTTCTGTGACACTCTTTGCTTCCCTTACAACAATCTCCATCCTGTGCCTCCCTTCTCAAATAACAGCTCGTGGTGTTTATCTTCAGCTCGGGCCCACAACAAACTTCCTTGACACGGTATGTCCGTGTTCATCCTGGGTGAGGGTGTGCCAGGAGCTGCTGCCCCAGCTCCCCCTCGGCACAGGAGCGAGCACCATCCTTCACACACAGCACAACAGGCAAATATCTCCTTAAAGACATTACCCTGGTCCCAGAACTGCTGCCAGGAGCAAGACTCATCAGATCCAAATAAATTAGAGATCTAGCAGAAGGAAAACAGACACATCATCACCAAAACTGCAAAATAAAGGGATTATTGAGGAAATGAGTCTAAGATTGTTGCAAGTGTCTTCAGGGCTTTAGGCACGTCATTATGGTGTTTTTCTTCCTTTCTCACAGTCTAAAATAAAATGGAAAATTATCTTTATTACATCATCTGCAGTGGATAACTGACAGATTTATCCATACTCTGTATGGATATTGCAGACTGCCTGAGAGCAGAGCTGATCAAAACTGTCCCTGCACATCCCGAGCAGATCCAGGGGGCCCCCTGAGCCCCACAAACATGGGGCGAGTTGAGAATGGTTGAGGGGCTCTGTACCCTCACCCTGACCAAACTGAGCCAGCCATTGCCAGAACGACAAGGGCTCTGCACCACCAAATGTTGCCCGCACATAGGGGAAAACAAAAAAGAAAAACTGTAGCTAAATCTATTCAGAGACAAGATCAGAGTTGGAGTTTTGGGAACAACAAGACACTTTCCTCACAGAAGACTTTCACAGACCACTTTTAAATATAATTCTACAAAAGCAGAAGCCCCAGGTTCCTCAGACACCTACCTGTACTGCTGGCTGACTTCTCATGTAGAAAAATTGATAGAAATCACAAACCAGATACAAATCCCTGACCCTGCTTTCAAGAGCGTTTGTGTCCATCCAGAACCCTTTGTTTACAGAGCAGAAAGATGATTGAATACAACCATAAAAATACAGGTTTCCTGCACCTGTGCTACTTCAGCTGCCTCACCTCTTGTGGAATCGGGAGGAGCCTGGGCCCTCTTGAACGTGCCACTGGGAACATCCACGCTTTTCCCACTCCTGTCCCACTGAGCTGGGGAGGTGACAAACCCCACCAGCTCTCTCCCGGTGTCACATCCCCGCCGTGCTTCCCACAGAGCTCCTCACAGGCACCTGTGCAACCACTCCTGCTCCACTGAGCCTGCATCCCCATCCCTACTGACATCCTCAGGGACACAGGAACTTGTGCCTTATCCGTGCTGCTCCTGGTTATTCATGACAACTCCTTCCACTGGAAAAAATCGTCCATGTCAGTTCCATAACCAGTCCATCTACAACTACTGGCAATGTATCCCGAGCTTCACATTACACATCTGGACCATTTCTGCTCTAATCTGCCTCGGCTGCTGTCCCAGGGGATCTAGCAAGACATTCCCCTCAGCTTACAGACCAGAGGGATAACAGCACAACAATGGAAGATCTTCCTCCCACTATTCAAGCCAGCACCACATTTGAACTGCTTACCTTCCCACAGAGCCATTTTACATCATGAAAGAAGAGGAAGGATTCACAGCTACTGAAATTCTGCAGTCCTTCTATGCAGCAAGAAATGTTTGCTCCCTCCCCAGACCCATTCCTGAGGACAGTCCTGGCAGTACCATTGGTGATGCGCTGTCACAGGGCGGAAGTCGGGACTCCCACCACCCTGGAAACCAGGGAATGGGATAAGGTGACTGTCAAGGAGTTAAAGGATCAAAGAGGCAGGAGGAAAATGTGCTCCCAAACTTTCAAAATAAGGCACTCTTCAATCTCGTAATGAACATGACTCCTTTACTTACTCAAGCACAACAATTCCCTTAAAACATTCCATTCTCTGGTTGAGAAATTAGGAGAAAGTGAACAACTGAAACACACCATGGCTGCAGAGACGACGCCAGGCACCCAAACCTGGCCACCAACAGACCCAGTTCTCTGAGAGTGGAGCTCTCCTAACAAACGTCACTAACAAATCTGTCCACGGGCAGGTTGTCCCGCCAGGACTGGCTGGAGAGCTGAGGCAGGGCCAGGGCAGAGCAGGACAGGACACACCACAGGCTCCCTCCGGCAGGGACAGCAGTCACAGGCACGCTGAAGGACAAAGGGGTCCCTTCCCAAGGGCAGCTGGCACTCAGCAGGACCCAACACACAACAGGAGCCAGCCGAGGGGCGGGGGGGATTCACACCCTGGCACACAAGGAAAGCAGCCTCTGGATACAGTGACCCAGGAGCAGATGTTTCCTGGGTTTGGAGTTTTTAGGACTTACGTGGTTGGAGCTGAGACTACACACCAGATTCCTGGACGAGTCCCACCGTGAATCAAAAGTGGGATTACTTGGTCTTCAGAGAAGAAAAAAACCTACCTGACTTACCTAGAAAGCAACACTTTCTGCCTTTTAGTTTTCAGTGCAACTGCCAGAAAACACACAGGGCAGGCAGACGTGCCATGCAATGAGCTCAGTGAGCAGGAAGAACAGAGCCAGCACCTGATTCCCGACAAACCAGCACAAGATGGGTTTTGTGTGCTTCCACCCCTTTGCCATCAAGTGTCAACACCAAGTACATGAATCACTAGATAGCTGAGGAGCAAGTGTGATACCACATGTGAACAAGAGATGGAAGAATAGGAGTTTAAACTCTGCTTCATGAGGGCTGGTGAATAATTTAAACCCATTGACAGACACAGTGCAACTTCAAAAATTAAATGGAAAGAACTGAACATTTAACACAAGCCCACTGATACCACGGGGCTAAAAGAACTGAACTAAAAACTCTGGGGGAACAAAGCCCAGACCTGCTCTCTCTTATGAACCACACAAGGTTCAACATTTCAGCACAGACTTTTTACTACACAGATTAACAGGCATTAATCTTCCACTAATAATCCATCACTACTCACCATAGTTAGCAGTAGAGCATTTCAAAATTAAATTGGAAAACAAAGGTCTAAGCATGATGAGAGGAAATGCTGAATATCCAGAACACTTCCATCTTTGACCATTCCGTAGAGTCATGCTGTATTGTGCCCTTCCAGATACACTGTCATTACTTCCAAATAACAGGTCTGGGGCTCCCATGACTGTGGGCTTTCCACACTGCCTGGATCCCCTGCCTCAGGCACAGACCCCAGTGCCAGGACACAGCTGCCCCTGGGCCACCTCCACTGGGAAGGGATGCTTCCACACCACAGGACACATACCTGGACCTGACTGACTGGACTCAGGAGGGTCCCAGGTGGCAAAAGTTTCACCGTTGGACAAAGGGACTCAAAGGAGATCCTAAAAATTACAGGGATTTAAAAATAAATTTAAAATTTAAAAATAAAATGGCTGTTTCCCATTGTCCAGCCCCTTGCTGGTGATGAAATTAATATTAACAGGGCAGAGAAAGGGCAACAACACCCAGGGAAATTACTTTTGTTGGAATAAGCCGCCAAAGGAAATTTTAACTTTGAGCAGGCAAGATATCCTTGGGAAAGTTGTGCTTTATGGGACATGAGTGACACAGCAAAGCACTGCGAGTGCAGGGATTTTGTGCAATACAGCACATGCACAGAGCTGAAGAAGAACCTGCTGGTCCCAGCCCATGAGGGGCTGAGGGCGGATCGAGCACAGGGCTGCGGGTACAAACTCCACGGGGAGGCAGCTGAGATAACACAGGGCTGACAGCACTGACCGACTACGAGTCTGGAACTGCTTGCATAAGAGGGTCCCCAGCACTGAAAGCTCCTGAAGTCACATCTGAGCGGCTTGACAAGGAATTTTCCATCCAGACAGTCGCACTGACTGTCCCCTCTATTGCCACACATCTGCCTGTCTGTACACACCCCCATGCCTGAGCCAGACTCTGGAACAGGGTAAGCAGAAGAGGACCCTGCACTGCACCTTTGCAGAGCAAAGCAATGCAAGACTTTTATATAACAAACACTCAAAGCCAATGCAATTCCTTAGTGCCCTGGATGCTCTCCAGAGGGAGGTGGTGATGGCCACGGCGCTGGCAATGCTCCGGTTTAATTCAGGCACACCGGGAAACAAAGGCTGCACGGGGCTGCCTGTTCCTGGGGTTCCCTTCTAAACCTGGATAACAAAACTCCAGAGAAATAAGGAGAAGAGCTCTTACGGAGCAGGTGTCACATCCTGTGGAGGTACCAGAGATCCCCAGATGTGCAATACCACACAGAAGTACTTCCCAGCCCACAGCTGAGCTTTGTTCCTCCCCCCTGCCCAAAAGCAGGTATTCTGTGAGCACCTGCATGGGCCACTGGTCACGGTCCTTCCCTGCACTTGGGGCTGTGACCTCCCCTCTCTGCAAGGTCCTAACGAGCATCGCACAAGGAAACTGCTCTGGTGAAAACACGGAGAGAAAGGTAAAATCCAGTAAACCTAATAGAAAAACCGTAAAATATTCTGTGGTACACTGCCTTGCTTACCGCTGGTCTGCAGAGTGCTGCTAGAGAGCGCGGGTTTAGGTTTTAGAGGGACGATTGAGGGGAGGGAGTGTCTCACAGCACCTGCCGCGTGAGAGAGGAACGTGTGCGAAGGACCCGGACGCCGCGTGTTCCGCGCCCTGCCCGGAGCCCTCCGAGGCCAGGAGCGCCGTCCCGCCGCCGGTGCGATGGGGCGGGATGAGGCACGGGCAGCGCACGACACGGTGACAGGTCCTCTCACCGGGACCGATGTCGCCCTGAGGATCTGCCCCCGAGCAGATCCCCGGGCGCCGCCGGAATCCCCGGGGTGGATCCGCCCGGGATGGCGTGGGAAGCCCCAGGGATCAGGGATTCCTCTCCGGTAAGTCCCCCCTGACCCAGTTCTCGGTACGCGCGGCCGTGATTAAAGGCACCGAGAGCCCGAATCCCCCCGAACGGCGGCGGCCCCGCGCGCCAGGCGGGGATGGATCAGCGGGGTTCGAGCTCAGCGCTCCCGGCGATCGCACGCCCCGGCTCCCGGTGCCGCTCCCGGTGCCGCTCCCGGAGCCGCTCCCGGAGCTCCTGGTGCCGCTCCCGGAGCTGCCGGGGCCGCTCCCGGAGCTCCCGGTGNGCCCCCCGCCCCGCTCTGCCCCCGCTCCGCTCGGCTCAGCCGCGGCTCCCGAGGCCCCGGGGCGAGCCCCCGGCCCGGCTCAGCGCACCGGGCTCCTGCCTGCCCTCGGGGTTTCTGCCTGCAGAGATGCGCAAAACCAGCCCCGGAGAAGATTTTTAATCTTGGGGGTTTTTGCCAAATCCCCATCAGTGCCTTTTGGCACCTGCCCCGGGACTTCTCCATCAGGCTGCACCAAACCACCCCCGAACAGCAACGTGTTGAACAGTTAGCAGGGTTTCTGCAATATCTTGAATGGGTTTGAACTAAAAGAGATTTAGACTAGATGTTGGGAAGAAAAGCGCTGGCAGAGCTTGCCCAGAGAAGCTGTAACTGCCCCTGGATCCCTGGCAGTGTCCCAGGCCAGGCTGGACGCGGCTTGGAGCAACCTGGGACAGTGGAAGGTGTCCCTGCCTATGGCAGGAGGTGGTACTGGATGAGCTTTAAGGTCCTTTCCAACCCAAACCATTCTAGGATTATGTGGTTACACCATCACAAGCAAAAATAATCTAAATTCTTTTTGAAAGAAAACATTGCCCTCCACCAGGTATAGACACAGGACAGATTAAACCCAAGTAATCTGGGATCAAATGGCTGTTAAACAGCACCCAAAGAAAAGCTGTTCTTGTACTTTTTTTCTTTTTTAAACTGTCATTCAAACATATCCTGGAAAGACACTCAGGACTTCCATGTCACCCCATCCTCAATTAATTGGGATGGGAATTGCAAAATCTTAGTGCAGTGAAGTTCAACATGACTGTCACAGCAATCCCTATGGGTTAACGTTCTATTGCCCTGAAACACAGCACAGCAGAGTATTGCACACCTCACTGCTTGGGAATACTGCAGAGGGGTTAGAAAATACCTGCCAGGATCTAATAAAATATGTGAAGGCTTGGGTGTCAGAGCAATAAAACAAAGGAAAAATTGCTACTCTTTCCCTTCTGAAAGCCTGGAGCAGGTCACTGCTCCCTGCCCACGGCTTGCCGTGTGCCTGCACCTGCTCAGCCATCCATTACTTGCCAAGTACCTGTTAAGCCACGTATTACTTACCCGGAGGTCCCAGCTGGCTCTGGGAACACCAGAAGAGAACATTGGATCCTCAGCAGCACCCAGGCACTGCTCGCCCTGCTGTCAGATCAGACAAACGCAGCGCTGGTCCTGGCAGATCCGTGTTTGCTTCTGTTCCTTCTGAAATTTTATGAACAATTCACTTTATTTGCTCAAGGCTACTAGAAAATGTAAATATAACTCATTCAGACTCTGTTTTTGTTCACAGCATGGAATTATTCTGCTTTTCTGTGTAAGGGAAGACATAGAAGTAGGAATTATGTAATTCGTTTTTCTTCAGTTTAAGAAAGAAAATGTATAGAACACGTTTGCTTACCCTTTGCAGAAATGATGAAAAGAGTATCTCCTGCACTTGTAAAGAAGGAGAATCAAAGCTTTTAGAAAATTATATATATATATATATATATATATATTACTGAAAGTTTCTAGAGAGAAGTTGGCAGCACATAAGCTTGCAAGAATTAGTTCTGATTAAACCACCCATTCTGGTTTTAAACCAACATTTCTGATTAAGAAAGTGCTTCACTCTTTATTTTAACAGCATCTCCAAATGTATTTTTTATCTCACCACACGAAGAAAAGGGGGAGGATTTTTCCTAGACCGTTCTGTTTCACCACAAGCATTCAGGGATGTATGAAGAGTGTTCCAGACTTCTCCATTCCAGTGTAGGAATGGAGCAGAGTCCCATGATTCACTGTTCATCCTCTATGAATATCCTCCTTCTGTAACCCACAGCCTTTGGAAAAACTGTTGAGGGAACTTAACTGTCCAGCAGGTGACAGAGCCAAACCCATCTCTGCACCACCGCTGAGATATGAAGTATTTGCCAACCAATGGTTTGGGTTGTGGTGCTCAGTCCCGGGAGTGAGAGCAGAAAGTGACTTGCAGAGCTCTGGTACATGATCCAGCTGCCAAGTCTTACTGCCTTCTCCTTTGTATGTCTGATGGCAACCTCTATCATAACTTTAGTTCTTTTTGAACCAAATCTAGCCAATCTGAACCAAATCTAACATCAGGCTGAATCGATGCACAAAGATCACAAGATGATTTTCCAGCTACATCCATTGTTCCTGACAAGGACGCACAGGGCTGACCCTGAACCACACCATGACAAACCTGACAAGTCCAGAACCTTCCTTCTCACCTAATTCTTCACTAAGGCATGGCAGAAGGGGTGGCTCAGGGATCTGGGGGCGCAGGGTGGTGTGAGTGAGGCTCGGCTGTCGTTTAGTGCCAGTTTTTTAATCCAACCCACTTATATCCTTGTTTTCAATGTTCCCTTTGTGTTTAGGCTCTGAGGAGTCTCCTCTGAGCTGGCACCTGGCATGATCCTGCCCCATTGCTCTGGACACTTGTTCTGCTGCAGAAGCAGATGGTTCAGCAGTAACAGACAGATTTAAACACCAACTAAGCACCAGTTTAGAGATACAAGCATATTATAGATCACACATTCCCAGAGTAATGGACCACTGGACTGGGTAATTCCAGTGACTGAAGGCTTGTTATGAACAGCAGTGTTGCAGATATTGCCATGCCAAAGCTGGAGCATTTTGTGTGGGACTTCAATACCCAATTGGAAGCTGTAAGGCTTGTTGACACAAATCAACCTGTATCACTTAGAATGACATTGGCGTGTGTTCACATTAAATATCTGACAACTTCCTCCATTTCCCCTCCACTTCTGTATGAAAGAAAAGCAGCATATCAGAATATGGATCACACTGCTCTGTCCCATCTCTCTTGGACCAGATGCTCCATCAGCTTTCTCACACACCACGGGGCAGTGCTGTCAGTGAACTGAACTGTCAGTGATGCTGAACACAGCATCAGCTTTTCATTTTTTGAGAGGAAAAGATTTTAGCACAGTAACCAAGACCTGGAGTTGCTGACACTGATGCCAGTATTCAAACGTTGTTGGTTTTAGGAGTTCAGGGTAGTTTTGTGACAGTAAAAGTGGACAGTCACTGCCCTGGAGAAGGTGGTCAGTGTTTGGGTGGGGGCTGCACTTGGAGACAAATTATTAATTACTGATGTTAGGTAATTTTTTAAATCCACCTCAGAGGTTCAGCTGCTTCATCACTCGTGCAGCTCGCATGGGTGAAAAGCCCGGACAAAGCCCTCGGCACACGCCGGAGCTGCCCAGCAGGCACTGCCCACGGCCGGGATGGAGCGGCATTCCCGGGATGCTTCCCCGCCCGGCCTCGGGGGTGCCCGCCCAGCACGGACGCGGGGCAGGAGCGCCCGGCCAAGGACGGGCTTTTGCCAGACCTGGGAGTGCAGAGCCCCGAGGGAGGGACGGGAGCCCCAGCTCTGGCAGGGCTGCACTCTGGGCTTTTGACACAGCGCTGGATGCCACACGGGGTGACACAGGGCAGCGACTGCCATGCCAAGGGGGACAAAGGGCTGTGGTTTTTTTAAAAAAACAACCCAGGACCTGACATCTCCCAGGTCTGAGAGCTGGCAGACACTTTGGTGTGTTGTCTCACAGAGCCCCGAGCAGTCGGGCTGGTACTGAGCAGGGTGACAGTGAGCAGGTGTCCCAATCCCCTGGCAGATCCCTCCCACGGGCCTCACACGGCTCCAGCACACAGGATCCAGGGGCTACGAGACAAGGCCATAACCATGGAGCAGTCCCAGGTTCTCCTCCGCAAGGACCTGAGATCCCTCCTGCAGCCTCTCCCTCCAACGTGAGCCGTGTCCAGCAGCGCTCGGCCCCTCCTGGCAGGCTCTGGCTCCTGTCCCGGCACAGCTCGGTGGCTCAGGCACTGAAGGGTGGTGGGATTTTTCCTTCTAACCGGGAATGTAAAGCCAATGTGCTATTCCCAGGTGAGAGCACCTGTCGCAGTACATCAGTAGCTCAACTTTGGATAAAACGCTTACTTTTCCCACACAAATCTTATCTTTAAAATGAATTCTGTGTTTGAGATTCTCTCTCTATAAATGGAACAGCACCTGGAATGTCTTTGCTTCCCTTCGCCAGTGCCAGCCACTGCGCCAAGGCTTAGCATTTTGTACAGCAGACATTTTGCCTCACAGGGAAGAGAATTGTCCCTATCAAAGCAGTTTAATCCAGGTAAATAAAATTCTGGAAGGCTTAATATGGATTTTTGATGGATAATTCCAGCCCAGAAGGCCCACAAAGGAAGTTCCAACTGAGGGGGAGGAAGCCTTCAGTGACTTCCCTACAGCAGCACTAACTGGAGTGCCTGGCCTCAGGCTGCTCCCAGCAGCTGTCCATCCCCAGGACACCTTGAAGTGCCACATATTCCTGACCAGTAACAAGCAAGCCTTCTGCATATAGAGTCATGGAATCACAGGATGGTTTGGGTTGGAAGGGACATTAAGGGCCATCCCACCCCTGCCATGGGCAGGGACACTTTCCACTATCACAGGGTGCTCCAAGCCCTGTCCAGCCTGGCCTTGGACACTGCCAGGGACCTAGGGGCAGCCACAGCTTCTCTGGGCAGCAGAGAAATCCAAACAAAAAGCTGCATTTCCTGTACCCCTCTAAATCTGAAGCACCTCCGGTTCCATCCAGCCTTCCTCCTCTAGCTGCTGGGGATTGTCCCCACCAACAGGACAGCTGCATCCCACAGGCAGTGCTACTCGTTAGAGCTGTTTTTCCACACAGGGCCTCCCTCCTCTCAGCAGGCTCTGATCCCCAGCAAGGCACCGTTCAAACAGCTCCATCCTGGCTGGTGCAGTGCAAACCCGCCAGACGCATGAATAATTCAGTTCCAGCAAGGGAACTGCCTGTGCCATCGCCATAGTCATAAACGCAGCAACGCCCTTACTGCAGCAGATTATATATAAGAATTCCAAATCTCTTTAGAAGATTAGATTTTGTGGAGGTACTAGAGGAACACTGGTTAATGAACACACTGGAAAAGCAGCATGGGAAGCTGGGATGTTCCCTTCACATGGAACCTTCCCCACCGCCCAAGCCCTGACACCTCTAGGGAAAAGTAGCAACAAATGTTCTCCTGTGACTGTCCAGACACGTGGAAATGAAGTTAAATCACACAGACATCAGATAATCCTTCACTGGCTGTCACTGAGTTTTCCCTTCTCCACTCCCAGGCCCGCCACACTCCAGTTCCAGAGAGGAAACCCAGCCATTCCCGCTGGCTTTGTACAGCACAGGCCCTGGCTGTCCTCAGCACTGCCCATTAGGAAAGCACAGGGGTGAATGACTTACCCAAGTCGAGGGATGAGAACTTGCTAAGAAATTACTCCTAATAATTACTTTCCACTTCATTTTCTTGATTCACATTTGCCAAATAGTGACCAAATTCCAACACACACACTAGCTAACACTTCAAATAGTTCAGTCAGTGCCTGGACCAAAAGAACTTCAGTAGCAGTGGGTGAAAGAGAAACATGTTTAAAATAAACCCTGGCTGCTTTGCTATGCAGAAGGCAGTCCTCGGAGCAGCAGCAGTGGCCGTGACCTTGCCCAGCACATCCAGGAGTGCCCAGGACCCCCAGCACTGACAGACTCCGTTACCCTGCCAGTGGCTTTTCTGGATAATCCTCTTTACCTAACACAGGATAAAGAGTATTACTGGGGTGTTCCTATGGTTTGTGGTTTTATCCTTTAGTCGGTTATCTCGTGTGTCCAGAGAAGGGCAACGGAGCTGGGAAAGGGCTGGACCACCAGGAGCAGCTGAGGGAGCTGGGAAAGGGGCTCAGCCTGGAGAAAAGGAGGCTCAGGGGGGACCTTTTGGCTCTGCACAAGAAAGTGGCAGGGGGGTGGAGAGAGAACTGTGCATGTTCTTGCTGCAGACCCTGTATCCTGCAGCATCCCAAGCAGCCCCAGCACAGCTGATAGTCAGTACCCGGCGCAGGGGTTGGAAAATCCAGATCTGCAGGGACCACTGTGGAGTACACGAAGCTGTTCCCGACCTGCAGTCAGTGCTGTTCTAGAACACAGCACTTTGCAGAGGATCCTACAGTGCAAAGAAGAGCTGGAGCAGGTGTTTAACAGGACCATCTTCCTAATAACCCAGTCAGATGCTGTGACTCAGCGTAGCAGTGTTTGAGGGATGCAGCCCAGCCAGAGCTGTCACTAACCATCAGCACCACAAGTTATCTCTCTCCTCCAAGCCCTGCACTGGAAAACACTGGAGAGGTGACAACTCCAGCCAAAAACCTGACCATACACTCCACACTGAACTGCCACCTCTGCCTCTGTCCCCTCTGTCTGCAGTGCCACCCCCCATGACCCTGGCCTGTCCAGACATCCCTGCTGGCCTCACCCCAAGCACCTCCACAAGAGCCTGCCTTGCTTCCCACTCAGTTTAAATCCTGCTGCCATCCCCCGTTACAGAAATGCAGGTGTCACACCAGGCATCAGGGACTGCGGAGCTTCAGGCAATGCCCACTGTCAGTCACCAGCAATGCAGCTCCTCATCCTGCAGTTGTGCCTGTCACCAGTGACCTCCACCCACCCAGCAGCTTCAGTCCAGCCCCGATTCCCTTGTGCCACCAATATCCCGTCCCTCCCGGGCTGCACCTGTGTCCCAGCCAGCCCAGTACACAGCTCACACACATACACACACACATTTAAAGCAAAACAAAACACATTCAGGCATTTGAATTCCTGTTACAAACTAAGAGGAAAAACTCATAGTTTTTTCTCATCACATATAATTACATAACTAGAGACCTGGCAGCTGGTGCCAGCTCAGGCTGCTCTGCAGAGCTCCTGACGGAGCTGTCTCTCAGCCCCAGGCAGCACCTACCCCACACACTTGGCTCCTATTCCTACACTAGCAATGTGGAATGAGGCATTCCTCTCAGCTGGAACGGGACAGGGAGGATGGAGCTGAGAAAGAAAAGTTACAGAAAGGCAGCAGAGCAGAACATGGCAGCCCTGAAGTGCTGAAGGGAACCTCAGAGAAGTGTTTTACCCCAGAGAGGCAGTGTGACCTAGTGGCTGACCACTGCCCAGGGCCTTGGATTGCCTGGGGGATTCCAAGCCTATGAATAAAGGAGCTCTTTCCCAAGGATGAGAGGGCACTGCCACTTCCTGGGCACTCCTCCACGTGGCCTAAGGAAGGAGAGGAGCGTGTGGAGAGGCCCAGGCAGAGCCCAGCACCTCCTGCCTTTGGAGCCTCAGCACCTCGGAGGGGCACGAGCAGCCGCCAGGACGCTGAGGGTACAGCCCAGGGTGGCACCTGATCACTGACAGGCAGTAACACAACTGAAACACTCTGTGACTTGAAAACATTCTATTTAATTTATACAAATAACTACTAAATAGAAAAAGTAGATTAAAACAAAATAGTTATTTTTCTGGCAGAGTTTAAATGCATATTATATAGCTTAGAAGAAATAAAATGCATTTTCCCCACAGCATTCATGACCTAATATTCTAGTTAACTCCTCCATTGCTTTCCTTTCCCAGATCAGTAAGATGCCAGACGCGAGGTCCTGTGGGAAATGGCTATATATACGTTCCATATTCCAACTGAAAATATGGTACAGACCACACACCTACAAATGTGAAGCACTTAAAATGTGACTATCAAGTTGTAATATGATAATACAGAAAACAATTCATGTTTCAGGTTATATTGTGTTACAAAAACGTCTGTGTAAGAAATCATGAAAGAGGCCACATAAAAATAAGCTTTAACTTTATGCACTTATTTTACAGTTTAAAAAACTGGCAAGTGCACTAGTAATAAATAATTTGCAAGTTTTGGATAAACAAGAAATTCCTAATGTTCAGCATTATTGTAAACATCAGTACACATGTAAAATGCAGCTAAAGTCTGACAGTTACATTTTCAGTTTACCAAATTCTTTTCCTATTACTCAGGCAGAGATCAATGCAGGATACAGCCAATCATATTTTTGGCAAGTCATGTCGTTAAAATTAACAGTGACAGTGCAAGTAAGGAATGCAAAGAATTCCTAGTGCAATAAAGAAGAGAAGCACAGGCAATATTGCTGATTAAAATTTACCACTTCCATGTGTTCACCCTGGGAGTGATTAGGAGAATTAAAATAAAATTTAAAAAAAAAGAAAAAAGAAAAGGAAAAAAAAAAGGAAAAAAAAAAGAAAAGAAAAAAGCTGTTCAAAGCCATTGTTTAATGCCCTGATCTTGTCTTAGGATTTCTCTGTCTTCCTTCAGGCCACTACCTCAGCCACAGCCCATCCAGCTGAGTCCTCAGCGCTCGCCCAGGTGTGGTCCGAGCAGTCCGGACGTCCCGGGGTCCCCCAGCTGCTCCCCAGAACTCCCGCTCCAAGCAGCCCTTGGGGACCAGGGGTATGAACTGCCTGGCCAGAGCCCTCTGGGCCAGCCAAGTGTTCCTGTCCGCAGAGCACCACGAGGAGAGGGTCAACAGTCAGCTTTCAGTTTGTCTAAGGAATTGTCAATTTTGGTCAAAGTCTTTTTGATGCGCAGGGCTGTCAGTCTGGCCGATGGGTTCTGGTACCAGCACTCCTTCATCAGCTTGGCAAGGGACGTCAACGTCTGGGAAAGAACAGAAAGCACACAACACGCGGGTCAGTCCACAAACAAGCCAAGGAAGCACTGCCTGGGGCCAAGCACACACAGAGAGCTTTTACTGCCCAATGAACACCCCATTTTCAGAGTTTCCCACTATCTATAAAATCCAGAGCTTTCATGTTTTGAAAAGCTCCTCAAGTCTGATAACTTGATTAAACCAAGAGCACAACTGGCCCATGGGCTGACTGGAGTGACCAGCTAGTGCAACTTCAAACAACTGAGTGTTGGGTGGTTTTTCTAATTAAGTAAACACTACACAGAACTTCTCTTCAATGAAACCAACTCCTGCAGACCCTTGAAGGCAACTGAGAAGGTGCAGGAGTTCTGCCTGTGATTTCATCATGCCCAGCAAGGTTTAACTGGCTGGGCTCCCAGCACAGGGCACAGCTCCACACCCAAACCTCAGAGATGGGCCATCTCCCCTGCCCAGCCCTACCGATTTCAAACTGACTTCCACAGCTTCAGGGGTAAGGACAAAACAGCTGGGCAGCCTGGAGAGACCAGACTGATACTGATGAAGAAAAATACACTTGAGCATCAGTCTTTCAAAAAGAACAAGAGCCCCTATCTTGCAGGCAGGAGAGACCAGCATTCTGTTGTGTGTGCTTGTAAGCCACAGAAAGCCCTGGACTAGCTTCTGTCCCCTTCACTTCCCCTTGGAGGGAGAACAGCTGCCCAGGAAAAGCAGCTGTAAGAGATTTTGCTAAATCATGTTCTTAAAAGGCCGATCTGTGACCAGCTCAGACCTGGCAGTCATCAGTTTGCTCAGTGCTCCCCAAGGCCAGGCCAGCACATCCCAACACCTGTACAGGTGACGCTGCTGACGAGGCCCATCGAGATCACCTCCACAGCAAGTGATAACTGAAAAAGCTTCCATGACTATGTCAAAGACAGACCAGCACCCATCTGCTTCAGCCCCCCAGCACCACACTGACCGGGTCTGAGAACCATCTGTTGGGAATGTTGGGCCTCTGCTGATCCACACAGACCACTTTCCTCATGTCTTCAAAACTGGGATCGTTCGGAACCAAGTCATAAAAGGGTGGTTTGTAGTCTTCCACGATACCTGGTGAGACAGACAGAAATTACTCAATGACTGTGCAAGTGAACAGCATTTCTGCAGGGACAGAGGGAACACATAACCCACCTAAGTGACACAAAAATCCTTTAGAAGTCAACCCTACAGTGTCATGCAGCTTCTGAACAACAGAACAGCACTCACTGCCCCAGGAACAGCTTTTTCTACCCAAAATGCTAATTAATTGGCTCATATTGCAAGTCAACAAAGTATGAGCTATACCCACTTTGCAGATGCTGGAGCTGAAAGGATGAGAAGTAAATCCCTTGCCAAAAGTCCATGTTTTCAATGCATGCAGCTTCCATGCCTATCCCAAATTGGGATTTCTATCAGCAAATGGAAAAATGTAAGGTCTGCACTGGCATATCTAGCAGGCTCAACACACACTTTTGTGCTTTCGTAATTCCTGAAAGAGTCCAATTAGCATGTCAGCATCCACAGACCCTCAGGCTGGTGCTTCAAAGCATTTCATTCCTTGTTATGGGTAAAATCCCCAGGGTAACTGGCACCACATGCCACCACAAAGCCAAACACCTGAGAGCCCGTGGCACCCAGAAGCTGAATGCACCTTCATAAAATCACAGACTGGTGTGGGCTGGGAGGGACCTTACAGCCCATCTCATTCCACACCTTCCACTAGACCAGGTTGCTCCAAGCCCCATCCAGCCTGGTCTTGAAACCAACAACCTGGCCTCTTCCAGGGTTTGGCACTGAAACAGGAGTTTGTATGTGTGTGCTCCCCCAGCCTGTCACCCTGCTCATGGAACACTGCCAGGCTGGAGCCCCTCTGCCTGCTCCCAAGACACACATACAGCTCTGCTTCCTCACTGCATCAGGCTCACAAACCGTCTATAGAGAGCCCAACTTTCTCAGGAAGCCAATTTACAAACTGGTGTTCAAAGAAAGGCATCTGGGTCAGCAGCATAGAAAAAGCACAAGCTGATGAGGCCCTCAGTGTCCAGCAGGAACATCAAACGTCTGCTGCTGACAGCTGGGACCAACAGACCGAAATCTGCTGTCACACGTGAAAACCAGGAGAATTGCTGCTTTGGATGCCTTGAAGCTGAAAAGAGGTTCTCAATGTTTCCTACAGCAGCTGAATTGTAGTTTTCTTGTTCTACTGGAGATGAAGATCAAAGTCCCATAGATATTCCTATGCATACTCTGCAAAAGTCTGTAAACCCCCGTCTGCAATGATTAGTCAAAAAGAGAAACAGTCTTCAGGAAATTACAAGTGCCTTGGAAAATAGTGGGGTAATTTGGAGACCTGGCTACACAAGCAAGCTCCCATCAGAAGCACCAGGCAGCCTGCAGAGTGTGCCCGGGACTATTCCGACATGGCTGGAACAAATTACATGTGCTGTGTACAGCAGCATCACCCACCCTGCTGCTCAGAGCAATTCCCAATTGCATTTACCAGACATCACCTGCTGGGCTGAATTCCTACCTTCACCCTTCTCCTGCCTCACCCCAGAACCCAGTTAACTGTGAGACCTCACCAACACAACCCCCTCCGTGCCCTCGCTGCCACACCCGTCCTGCAGGCAGAGCCAGGCTTTGCACAAGCCAAATCCCACCTCCAGCCACGTCACACAGCTCTGAACGCGCTGCAGGGCCTCGAGGATGTTACACACCAACTTCATCACTGCAGAGAGCACCTGGCTCCAACTCCCTGTTTTCATGGGGGTCTTTCCCAAGCACAGGGCACAAAACTGGCTGCTACAGAGAAGACAGGCAGTACTGAAGACAAAGGAAGCGGGTCTGGCCTTTACTCCAGTAGTGCCTGTGGAGCCCTCGGAGCTGCCGAGGCCGGCCGTGCTGGGCCCGCGGGAGCACCCGGCTCCCTCAGTGGTGCCAGGGGCCACTCAACCTCTGTCCCACAGCGCTGTGCCCACACAGCGCCACTGACCCATGACACGCTGCCCCTCGCCCACTGCCCGGGGAGCACGGGCTGCCCACTGGCTTGGGGACACCCAGGTCCTTCAGCACAACCCACAGCCTGGGCTTCCTGCACGGCTTCGAGGTGATTTCTCTCTCTTCCAGCACACCCTACTGCTCTCCTGGGGCTGCTGGCTTTCTGCTCTCCAATCACCTACAACTCACACGTACCATAGTGGCTTCTTACCTTTACTACTTGTAACTTCATAGACCCCCAGGAAGGTTTGAGAGGGAAGGGACCTTAAAGCTCATCCAATCCCACTCCCTGCCATGGGCAGGGACACCTTCTGCTATCCCAGGTGGCTCCAAGCCCTGTCCAGCCTGGTCTTGGGCACTGCCAGGGATCCAGGGGCAGCCACAGCTGCTCTGGGCACCCTGTGCCAGGGCCTCACCTCCCTCACAGCCAGGAATTCCTTCCCAGTATCCCATCTAACCCTACCCTCTGGCAGTGGGAAGCTATTCCCTGTGTCCTGTCCCTCCATCCCTTGTCCCCAGGTCCCTCTCCAGCTTTCTTGGAGCCTCTTTAGGCCCTGGAAGGGGCTCAGAGGTCTCCCCAGAGCCTTCTCTTCTCTAGGTGAACACCCCCAGCTCTCCCAACCTGACTCCAGAGGAGAGGGGCTCCAGCCCTCGGAGCGTGTCCATGGCCCTTAGCTGACTTTAAGTCCAGCTTGTCCTGTGCATGCACAAATCTCACTGCTCAACCCAACACAAAGCACGGCAGCAGCTCCAGCCTCACACGGGGAACGATGACCACACGCCAGGGCTACTTTGAGTAGGAACCACCTCTGAGCTTCTGCTGTTACTGCCATTGTTGAACAGGAACAGACAGTCCTGGGAACAATAATGACAATTCCCAGGGATCTGAGTTCTGAGTGCCAGGCACCACAGAATTGCTGAACCAAGGGAGTGCATGCCAAGAGCAGGGGACACTCTCCAAGGAACCAGTACCGCTCTATTTGAACAGAGTCAAACACTGCTTTGGGGACTGAAACCACATTTCAGTACAGAGAAAATGCTGGCTGGCTCCTGCTACAGCACACAGACAACACACAAGTACTTGTTTGTGCCAAAGGAGTTACCTATCATATTTTCCTCCTCATACTAAACAAGAAAATACCAAGAACCACTGGGTCACCTGGAGGATCACTGGTTAAGTTTTTAAAAATAAAAAAAATTAAAATAAATAAATAAAATTTAAGAACTACCAGACTTAGTAGTCATGTTAGAACAACTTCAAGGTGTCTGTGAGTTGAAGTACTAAAACAGGCTGAGCCACTGGAAGGACTCAGGTGAGCGAGAGACACCCAGCGTCCACGAGCCCGGGAGAGCAGCAGAACTTTGTAGCACAGGGAGCTGATGAGTGCCTCTGGCCTCCGTGAGTGCCTCTGGTCCCCCAAGACCATCACCCCTTCACAGCACCACACCCTTGCTCCTGCAGGCTCACTCCCAATGCCAAAGTCTCACTGCAAAGCAAACAGATTTATCAGAGTGACCACCTGACCAGCAACGATTCCCACACAGCTCAACACACAGAGGTGAGGGAAGATGTTTACTCCATCCCAGCCAGTGCAGGGCACAGAATTACTTACAGCAACAGCCAGGAGTACAGAGCAACTGGTTCTGTGCAATTAGTATCACCAGCGCCTGAAACTTCAGACTGTCCTGATGTGACCAATGCAGTGACGGATATGCATCACCTTAAGTGTTTCCATGGTGGCACTGAGCTCAGTCAGAATCAAATTCCCAGAGCATTCACCTATAAGCAGGTAGGTCTGCAGTCCCCCGAGGTCCACACCAACCTGGTGAAGCTGCCAGCACCATCCAACCTCGCCCATTCAAGAGCAGCTCAGGTAAAGCCTCTGCAAGCTGCAGCAGTACCTGTGTGCAGTGCCAGTACCGTACCTGTGCACAGGCCATGCCACATTCCAACAGCCCCACTGGTTCCCTGCCCTGCTCTGAGGGTGCAGCCCCTCGGCAGCGCGGGGAGACCGACTGGCCCTGCCCTCCCTCCCCGCCGCACCAGCATCACCCGTGGCACCAGGAATTCCTGTGGCACTGGGAACCCCTGCCCAGCCAGCCACCACTTCATGGCCATTGACACTCGAGGCTTCTCACAGACTGCCAAGGCAGTGCGGGGTATAAAACTGCAGAGAACACCAAAGTGCCAGCTAAAATTCCCCAGGCACTCTCACTGATGTGATGCAACTCAGCAGGCACCCGAACATTGTGCAAGTCTTCACAGCTGCCTACAACACACCTGTGCCAACAAACATCCTGAGAAACATTAACACTGCACATTCACCACCTTTCCTCCTTCCTCTAACTGGCCATGCACACCTTCACCAGATTTGGACTAAGGGGGAATAGATCAAACACAACAGATTAAACAAATGGTTGTGACAATCTGCACTTTCCTCATACCTAAAGATGTGACCATGAACAACCCTGTCAGGGTCTGCAGAAATGCCTGAGGAGCATCCTCTGCCTTCTCCTGCCCACTTAGGTCCAGAGAGCACACCCTGAGATCTGCATGCAGGTCAGAAAGGACTTCTGAACTGAGCAGGAATCACACCAAGAGACACCCAGCTGAAAGGTTCTGAAATTCAAGCACCCTGGCCAAGGAGAGAGGAGGTGACCCTGTGCTCCAGACAGGATGGCAGGGACACCCTTCCCAAGCACAACTGCACTTGGACCAAGTCCTACCTTGGGAGTGCATTTAACTCAGTAAAGCAAAAGCAGCCCTGACTTCTGATACCTTCTGCACTTCCTATGTATTTTCTTTCTATCCTTTACAGTTTGCCATGAAAAACAGCCACCTACAAATATTCACTAGGCTTTATTGACACACGTAAGAAGGATGGAGACTTTGTGATCTAAAATTTTAATTTAACTGTTTGGTATGAATAAGGTGTCACCAGGGCTTAAAATGAGCAGGGAATTGTCTTTCTTCTCTGCCTTAACAGAAACAAAACCAGGATTCAGCCACTGTACTCAACACACCAACAGCTTCCCCAGCATATCAGGAATCAAACTATTGTGGAGGCCCAGGGTGTTCCTGTGCATTCTGGTGGCAGGTGCTCTGCGTGAATTACCAGTTCCTCAGCCTCTCCTAGAGCCAAGGGAAGGAGTCTCAAGCACTTACCATTGCTAACCATGCGCCTGGCCACTTCCCAAAGGACCAGCCCAAAGGCCCAGATGTCCACCCGCTTGTAGGAGTCAAAGCAGTCTGCCTGGATCGTTTCGTCCAAGACTTCTGGAGCCATGTAGCGCTTGGTGCCCACCCGGGGATTGTTCCCCACATCCAACTGGTTTGTGCTTTGGGAATGCATAACTGCAAGGCCTGAAGGACAGAAAAAAGAAGTCACTGTTAAGTCCCCTTCAACTGTAGCAGCACACGCTTAAAGGTCCCCGGGAGCAGTGACCCCATCAGACGGTTTCTGGAAGAGAAGGCGCCAAGGGCCCAACTGTTACAAGACCAACAGGGTCAGCTCCAAACTCGCCAGCAAAACCAGCCCCTGAGGCCACAGACCAGCCATTATCTCCTACGGGACTACCATCAAGCTTTTTATTGCACTCTTGCAAAACATTGTCATGAAGTGTTTTTGCAGCCACTGGATGTCCCCAGCACTCCGGGCACAGATGCGCAGAGGCCAAACAACTGCTGCTTAGAAGAAAACAATTTTACACGGCATTCAAATTTATTTATAGACCTTTTAGGTAGGTGGATACACCCAAACTGTGGGGAAGGGAGAAGAAAAACACTGCACAAAGGATACACACAAGTTAAAAAAATAAAGCTAGAAAATAAAAAACATCGTATTTGCAGCAGCTTGAAAAATAAACATCCTCAAGCAGATCTAAAATGAGTCAGACAAAACCACTCTACCTGGTTTCTACTAATTACTAAACATTTAAGCAGAGAACATTATGTGAGGGACTAAATTACTGTAAATTTGGAAACACACAGAGCACTCAGTTGGCCACGGTAAACAGAGAACACCACAAATTGAGCAGCAGAGGGTGCATGGCAGAGCCAAGCGACAGAGAGGGCGACACAAACTCTCCCTAATTTCCTCAACAAATCTTCTAAGAATGACATATACTATTTACGTTTAATGCGAGTTTATTTTAGGTGAACCTTAAACCTTAGGCTTTTTACCTCAGTCCCACAAAACTAACCTATCACCAAATCATTCATTTTCTTTTCTTTCCAAAGAACAGTCCGTATTTCAACATAACAAAACTCTGGAAAACACTTTTCTGCAATTCAAATGCACTTCAGGGTATTTCAAGCTGACAAGAAACTGCTTATGGCACCTCTAGAAAGATCAGAGAATCACAGAATGCTTTGGGTTGGAAGGGATCTTAAAGTTCATCCCGTCCCACCACCTGCCATGGCAGGGACACCTTCCACTGTCCCAGGCTGCTCCAAGCCCTGTCCAGCCTGGCCTGGGACACTGCCAGGGATCCAGGGGCAGCCACAGCTGCTCTGGGCACCCTGTGCCAGGGGCTCCCCACCCTCATTGTAAAACACGTTTTATATTAATGCAAGTTGACTCTCTTTCAGTTTCAACCCACCTCCCCTTGGCCTATCACAACAAGCACTGCTAAAATGTTTGTCCCCACCCTCCTTAGGGACACACAATGTAAAATTTTGTGACCCCAGACTGATGAGAAGAAGTCCGCTCCCAGATCCAAGTACTTTTGTCAAATATTGACACACACATACGCTTTTATGTACTATTTCAAATTCATATTAGATTATATTATATAATATGTATGCATTATAATTTTTTTTTAAAAAAGCTTGCAACTGCAAACAAAGGTTAGAAATACATTTCCTGGCTAACTCTGAAAACATCAAGACCTCAGAGAACACTTCCATAAAAATTGTAATCCTTCATCCAAACTGGGCAAAACAGATTGCACAGGTCGACAGGTCAAAGGTCTACAGCTGAGGGAGGCAAGTCAGCATCCCGCACACTACACACCAAGGAGGTGGGGCAATGAGGTCAGGGGACAGAGTGTTGTAACCTGGTTCCCATCACAGAGGCATCCAAACTGTTTGGGAGCTGGGAAGCAGATCCTGCTCCACTCCAGGCTCTCTTTCCCCCAGGGGCTCTCAGAGCACAAGTAACTGAGTGGCACTGAGCTCTTAGCAGAGCAGCTCTTGTTTTAGGATACCAATTTTTTAAAAGGAACGTTGGTTTTACAAGACCCTTTTAGCACACTGGAGTAGCTGCTGCTTTGCCACAGCACTACATGCTGTCCCAGAGTTGCTCAACTCGGACCCAGCACCAGGCACGTGCACTGCTTTAGAAGGACAAAGGCTGAACTTTTCCACAGCTGACAGACTGAGCAGGAATGACATCCATTCCTGGACTTTGTCACACAGCTTCTGCTTAGCCAGAGCATATCTGATCCAGCCAGTGCTGGTACCGCAGCTCCTGATCCTAGGAGTGCCATGGGCCAGAGCAACTCCCAGCTCCAGATCCTGAGAGAAAGAGACCAGAGGATGAAAACGAGACAGAGCCTCACAGAAGAAAGGGCATGAATACATGCCAGAAGCAACAAATTCTTTGGTGAATTTCCCTTACAGAGGAGGAACATAGAAAGAATGTGACAGATACATGTCTGAGGAGTTAACATTTTTAAAAATAGCTATTTAACCATCATAAAAACTGATCAGGAAGTATTTACTGCTGTGCTCTCTTGGAAAAATCTCTCAAACATCTGAAGCCTCTAGATAAATAGTGTAGTAGATTTCACTGTACCAGTGCCATATCAATCAATGCCAGGATGTGCTGCCCCTCCTCAGAGTCAACTACAAATTTATTTAAAAGCCAGTCTCTGAAGCTTTGTATTTTCAACTTACTGCTCCATTTGTTACTATTCCCATGGCAGATTTCCAGAGACGCAGGCATGTGGCTTTCATGTTTTCCCTGTGTGTATCTCCAGTCCCTCTGGCACCACTGATAGAAACTATGCAGTAGAATTCTTATTTTAAAATTTCCCATCTCCTGATACACTTTTTGCCTGGGCAATGGTGCCCCAATACTGTTCTACCACTATTTTCCCCCTTGTCTTCAGAAAAAAGAAAAAAAAGTTATTGTCAGACATCCCTCCGAGGTGTGAACACTGCTGTGACTGCTTGTCAGCACCTGTGCATCATGCTTCAATTCCAAACCAGCTGGTCCCAGGGAACACACTTCTGGGCTCACAGAATGATCTGCACGACTCAAGCTGGACAGAGCTATGGCAGTGGGACAGCGAGAACATGGCTCAGACTGTCTGTGGGAGGACACACATTATTTCAGAAATGAAGTCTAATCACTGCATCCTCTGGGATCCGGGAATGGGATTATCAATGGAAACCCACGAAAAGTCCCAGAAAGCGTAGTTGGGCTGCAGGCGCCACCTGGCGGCCGCGGCGGGGAACAGCGGCTCAGGGAGGGGCAGCGCACGGGCGCTGCGCGGGCGCTGCGGGGGCGCTGCGGGCTCGCGGCCGCACCGCTCCAAGGCTCTCCAGCTGCAGCCACCCAGCACCCTCGACCTCTGCACGAGCAGCGAGCTGCGCTCACCCAGGTCGGCGATGCAGCACTGCCCGTTCTTCTTGACGAGGATGTTCTTGCTCTTGAGGTCGCGGTGGGAGATGGCCGGCTTGCCCTGCGTGCCGAAGATCTCGATGTGCAGGTGCGCCAGGCCGCTGGCGATGGACAGCACGATGCGCAGGCAGCTCACCGTGTCCAGCGTGGTCAGCTGCAGGTAGTCGTACAGAGAGCCCATCTCGTGGTAGTGCGTGATCAGCCACAGCTGCGTGCTGGAGTTCCTGGAAGTCATATCAGATGCAATAAAACCTAGAGGGAGAGGAAGAAGGAGAAATAAGAAAGTAAACTGACAGAGCTCCTTCAAGAGTCCCTGAAAAAAGCTCCCTGAAAAAAGTCCCTGAAAAAGGTTAGAGCACAGTGCTGGTAACACCAAGGTTGTGGGGCTGATCCCTGTACAGTCCATCCACTTCAGAGTTGGACTCGCTGATCCTCGTGGGTCCCTTCCAGCTCTGAATACTCTGTGGTACTGTGAATCAGCACTGCTGGCCCCTCTTGCAATGCAGAACTTGTTTAATTACAGCTGCACTGCAGACAACTGCAGGTACCGCTGTAATGAAAACAAAGCCAACAAATGCTGGAACTCTAACTCACACCTATTCACAAGAACCCATTTATATATTTCTCAGTCACACCAAACAACTGCTTGTTAGGAACACACACTTCAAAAATATTTTTATTTTTCCTTCTTTTTGAAAGGCTTGGGGGTGGGGAAGTTCCCAGTTAAACAGTAAGACCCCAAGTCTGTAGCACGTTTGCTGCTGCCCACTTGAGAGGGTCACACAGGAAAGAAGTAACACCTCAAACATCAAGCCATGAACAACAATTTCCATTTTTAGAGCACATAGGCAGCCAGTGCAGTCTGCTCAGAAAAGGGTTAAATATGTAGCCCAACCACAACGATCTTTTATGAAGAAACAGAGAAAATTTTCTGTTCAAAACTCATGAACCTCAAGAACTGCCTTGAAAAATGTCATGTCTTAAAACTGAACCCCAAATTCAGGGGAACCTCCCTTCCTGTCACCTCTGCCTATATCCACATAGTGACCTCAACAGCTCTAGCTGGGAATAACAGAAGTTTTATTCCCAAGTCAAAGGAACGAACCATGTTTATTAAAAGCTCACATACATTTGTCAGAAAGAACACCCAATGTTTTCTCTCCTAAAGTCAGACTCCTGCACAATGTGACATTTCTGTAATCTGTGATATTGTTTAATTTTGCATCTAAAAAAGTCTCTAAAATAGCCAACAAGTTTGACAGTTACCAAGAAAGACTAAACACGGGCAGAGCACCAAGGGAAATGTGCAATGTAATTTCAGCCAAGCCACTTGCTCTCTCAGGAAGGGAAGTTCAATAATTCACATTTCAGGAGGCCACCTAATTATTTTTGTAGTAACAAAGGAACTGCTTCAGGAAACAGACAAATGTCTAGCAGGGTGAGCTACAGTGCCAGGGAACATTCTCTGACAGGAAGCAAGACTAAGGAGCTGAAGGAAAACTAATTGAAGACAGATTTTGGGTGAAGCAGTGTCAGCACTCAGAAAACATGCTGCTGCTTTTATTTGCAGAGGTGGCACACCAGTGACAGAAGGGCACGTCTATTAGGAATCAAAGGGCTGCTTAAACCTCAGCCATGGTCCAACACCACAAAGCCATTTTCCCAGTCCTCAGAACTGAGCACATGAGGTATGAGTGATGCACAAGGTTCATTTACTTCCATATTTACAGGGAAACAAGATACATCATGCAGCTATAGATGAAGTTTAAACGTCAAAGGAGCTTACTGTCACCCTGAGCAGAACAGTTGAACAGAAGAGAATACTGTATTCAAATTTCACTTTACTCAGCCATAAGGAAAAGTATTCAAATCCTTAAATCTCAATATAAACTCCCCCACCTTTTCTCCCTCCATTTCTGCAGGGAAACTGAGATTACAGCCCAACACAGATCCACCAGAACTTCCCCTGACACACTGCACAGGACTCTGCAGTGAGAGCTGCAAGAGCCAATCCCTTCCACAGGGGTGTGTGGCACCTCCACTTATTCTGTGTGCTCAGCTGCCAGCACTTGATTCATCTGGTTGATTAACTGCTTCCTGCTGGAATTTTGCAGAGCAACAAGTCACAGTTGCTATGACACATTCCCCATTCCAGCCCCTCCTGGAAGTCCCTCCCTGAAAATTTCCCTTCAGCTATTTATCACAACACAAGAACCTAGAGACTGTGAGATGCCTGGTGAGTGTGCAGTTCTTCACAAGTGACCTGTCCAGGTAACTCACCTTTACCCTAGACACACCAGGATACACAGTGTGCTTGTCCTACTTACCTAAAATATTCTCATGCCGCAGCAATACAGTGTTGTACAGCTCAGTTTCCCTGAACCAGGACTTTTCATCCCTAGAAGAGAAAATCTTCACAGCAACATTTTCTCCTTGCCACTGACCCCTCCAAACTTCTCCATAACGGCCCTTTCCTGGTGGGGGAAAAAACACAGGAGAAGATGTCAACAACAGCTGCCTTCACCGAGCAGAACTCAATTGTCATGAACCAAATATCGCACCTGTGTGCTCTGGTCACCCTTGCATGCACTTCTTAACGCTGGAGTCACATTGTGCTCCAGCATCCCTCATTCTTCCCGTTTGTTTTGACTGTAAGCCTTGTGAGTGTGGATCTCTCCTCCCTGCACACCAGTGCAGTATGGAGGGTTTGAACTGGGAGATGTCACCATTCAACCACCAGCGATGAAAGTGCTTTTGCAGCTGAAGTGACTTGGGCAGCACATGGCGAGGTCAGTGTGCACAACACAAAGCTGTGAATTCTGCAGCTAAGGGGACAGGAAGGAAATGTAATGCGAGGGACAGAGCCTTTTCTAGGCTGTAATTTCTATTATATATGTATTTATGTATTTATATATGTATATATGTAATTTCTATTCTATAATTTCTATTACATCATCAGCCCCTGCAGAAACACAAAATGATGATTTAAAGAAAACAAAACCCCAAACCTATGCACAAACAAAAAAAGGATTAAAAAAACCACCAACCCCACCAGAACTGAGCCCTGTCCTGTGGAGATCAGGACACACTGTCTGCAAGCCAAGCTTTTTACCCCAATAGCTTGTAAGAAAAGAATGAAATTATCAAGTATCAAGCACCATCTTGGACAAGGCACACGAAACTAGTTCTGGCTGTTGCCATTTCCAGTGCAGCCCACATATGATGGCCTCAGGCATGGGGCCATGAATTGTGCCAGACCTGACAAATCCAAACACCCAAATTCTGCCCTTCCTTGCTCTGCCATTCCATGTCCTTCAGAGGCTCATGGGAGCAAGCAGCAGGTTCACTGAACAAAGACACCCAAGGCTGAGGTCTCGGTGCTGTCACCCCAGAGACACCTTCTGCACAAGCACTTTCACCTGGTTCTGCCTTACAGGCTAACACACACAGCCCCCCAAAATGGTGCCAGCCTGAGCTACCCTGGGAGCAGGCCTCATTCCAGGGACACACGCACACGTACGCACACAAAAACATGCTGCAAGTACAATCACCATCTATGTCCTATCCTACAGGTCCTCGTCAAGAGGAACTGCAGAGCACCACAGGCTGCACGCTTGGATTTCAGGCAGGTGTGACCATCTGTGCCTACTCAACACACACACTGAGCCAAATGCAAAGAAACACTGCTAAATCGTAGGCCCAGTCCTTAAAAATTCATAAGTTCATCTGTTACAGCTGGGCTTGACTGAACACCCTGATGAGTTAAACCTCCTTGGGACTTACAAGATGCTGTTAACCCATCCCAAATTCAAGTCACCAAAGCAGCAGCACAGAACATATTCCAGCCCTTTTTCCTACTAAAATCAATCATTCTCATGCCTTCCTCATCTCTTCAGTGCCAGTACAGCACCTTGGCTCAACGTCAATGCCTCCAGGGATCTTTGACCCAAATGCTTCCTAAACTCAAATTTAACACTACTCAATTAATAATAGAAAAATTTAATGAAACCTTAAAACACTTAAGCCGGACAAAAAACTAAACACCTAGAAGACACTGACCTACACACTCCACAAGTGTGATCTGGCGAGCCACCGTTCTTTGCACCAAGAAAGGAAGTCCAGAGCCACTTCCAGATGTGCAGGAATGGTCCAACAAATCCTGTTCAGAAGGAAAAGCAAAAGTTTAGAACCCATGAGAAACCCCATTTTTCCCTGTTTACATGCACAAAAGACAGGTTAGGTTAAAGCTCAGGGGTGTCTCTGTGGCTCCAAGGATGCCATTTGGTCACTCGGGGTCAAAGAGCATTTGTTTAGCAAGTCATTGTTTGTTTCGTAAGTGTAATTGACACTAGATGTCTGTGAACTGGAAGCCCACTCCTGGCCTACCAGCTATCCTCTGTCATAAGATTCCACCCTTTTTCAGCACTTCACTCTTCTTCTACTTACCTTATGTCCTCTCAGTTCTGTTTCTAATACCTCTTTCAAACAAGTACGGTTAACATCAGCCATTTCCTCCCCAAAGCTTCTTGTATCTGGCAATAATCTCAGCACCTCAAAAAGAACTAAACTTCCTTTGATTTCTGTCCTTGAAACCTTCATCCCCATGCAGTTAGGCAGACTCTGGGAAGCACTCTAGGGCTGGAGCAGGCGAGCACCCCAAAACTGCACCCTTCTGGGAGGGCTGGGCCAGCAGATGGGTGTGCACAGCCACCCCAGCCCCTCACCCAAGCAGCACCCACCCCACTGCAGAGCCTGAGCGGGGATTTATGGAACCAGCATCCCTCAGAGCAGAGCTGCAGCAGAGCAGGGAGCCCTGCAGGGGGCTGCAGCCATCCTCCCTGTCCTGCTCCTGGCAAGCCCCACTTGGCTTTTGACGTGGGAACCCCTGGCACACCACTGCTTACCTGCACCCACTGCTATTTGGGACAGTGCTCTGAAGCAGATACAGTCATGGGAGGCTTTGGGCCAGACTATGCAAGCTTGGTGCAGGTATTTAAAAGCGAAAACAGTTTTCAAATAAACAAGGTGAGGGGATTTACAAGCATCACCTACACAAGATTTGCCATTGATACTCCAGAAAAACTTCTGTAACAAATCTTTCTTAAAAGCTTTATCCGTTTCTGGTATTTTTAGTGCACAGAAAGCAGACTTTGAGCTGTAAGCTTATAATAAACATGAATGAGAACCTGATTGAATGTTAAAATCCCATTAGCCTTGTAAAATACTAATGCCCAGCTACTTTTACAGCCAGGAGTTTTGTATTAGTTCAAAGCATTAACAACTATTGCTGGACTTTTTCTTTACAAAGGAAAACAGGATAAAAAAACCTAAGTATAATCAACTTTGTATTATTTCCAGAAAACTGCATTGCTGGGCTTGAACCAGATATCCAAGAAATCTCATCTCTCCTGACAACCTCCTAATGAGTGCTCAAGAAAAAAATAATCTAGATGTGACAGAGACCACCCTACTTTTTAACACGAACTGAGGGCTCATTTTCCTTCCTGCTTGCATCAGAGGCAAAAAAAAAAAAAAGAAACAAAACCAAAAAACCACCCCCAAACTTATCTACAGCAACTGTAAAAACAAGATTTGAAGAGGCCAGAGCTCCTGCCATGCCCACTAAGCAGCTTAGCGCTTTAAGCACTTGCTATGGTGTGGAGACTAATCCTAAATGTAAACTTATCTATGTGAGACAAAACCAATGACTTAAAACACAATGGAGAAGAAAAATCTGGAATCTAAAAGACTTGCTGTTTAGATGAACGTTTAGGCACAGGAAC
The DNA here is from genome assembly GCA_013397915.1 of Daphoenositta chrysoptera. Taxonomy (NCBI): domain Eukaryota; kingdom Metazoa; phylum Chordata; class Aves; order Passeriformes; genus Daphoenositta; species Daphoenositta chrysoptera. The sequence goes on from VZRO01003461.1 coordinate 171,245, forward strand.
TACCAATTGTTTTTTGTGCATCAGCCATGCTTGGAGGCAGAGCAGCAGCACTGGCACCATCGCTCAGAGGGTCTGACAGCTCCTCCAGACCAAGCCCTCACAGCTCCCAACTCCTACCAGCTCTTTGAAACAGAATTTTGATTTATTTTTCGCAGGTTTTATCACCGTTTCCAAGTAGCATTGAATAACTAGAAGTACAAAAGGTTTGCAAACGACTCGAAATGATCTTGCACAGATAAGACAGAAGAGCTGGTAAAAGCTGGAAGTCAGTGCTTAAGGACAGATCACCAGTTGCACACATGCCTGGGCCATGGTGAATACATCAAGACTGGCTGTTTTAAACCAGTAACTCTTCAAGCCTTGTGGGCTGATTAAAGAAAGCCAAAGGCATTACAAAAACAGGGAAAAAAAAAAAAGATCAGTGGAGATAAGGCACTCTTCAACCCTGCAGTGAAAGCACATTATGGTGGGTCAGAACCAAAACAGAAAATGTTTTCCAGCCTCTTAATGTTGGGGACATTTTATCTCAGCAATGGAAGGAGAAGAAAACTCTGCACTGCTTCAGAAACAAACACTCCATCTCCCTGAAGCTTTACTTGCTCTGCTCAGATGAAGTGAGGGACAGCTGCGGGGACATTTGTGCTCTGGCCTAAGGGAAGGGGGAAGGGACAGTCAGCCTGCAGAAAGGGAACACTTCCCAGCTCATTGTATTTCCCAGAGACCGCCTGAGCAAGACTGTATTTTGAAAAGTGAGCTTTGAGTAAGCATTGCACCTTTCTTAGAATTCCCACTGCTCTTCTATCAACAAAATGTCACTGATATCCCAGTCATCCCAAAGTCCTGCTACCAAGATCATGGCAGTCAGGTCTGAGGTTTTGAACATCAAAATTATCTGTATTTTCTTTCTCACCTAGCATCACATCTTTTCCAACCCCTCAGGCTGTTGTGTATCAAACATGAGGCACAGTTTTTCACCTCTCCCATTACTTCAGGCCACCCAACAGTCAGGCACACTCTGTCCTGATGTGCTGATGTTATTTCCAGGATCATGAACAGTTTAGAGCAATTCTCCAGGTCAAAGGACCTACACTTCCCAAACCCATCTTTTGGTTAAAATTCATTAATACTACAGTTTTGGGAGCACAGGAATGGCACCATTCAAGTCCTGAGGCCAAGTGGCATCCCCTGGCAGCAAAAGGTCCTCTTAGTGATGTGGCCACATGGAAGGAAGAGAGGGGAGTTTGGAAGTGGGGAAAACTCACACCCTGCACACAGGTCACTTACTGCCAACGTGCTGTCCCCCACGTTCGAGGCGATGAGTCCCTCGATTGTGCCGTACTCTGCATCCCTGGAATTGAGCCTCTCCATGTGGTTTTTCTGTATTCTCCGTATGATCAGCACAGCTACTGCAGAAAAAACTATCAACACTACCACAGGAGCCAGGATAACGATGACGAGTGTTTCTATGCTGTAACCTGCAGCTTCTCCTTGAAAGGTTTGCCCTTGGAAAAGAGGGGGAAGGGAAAAAGTGTGAAAAGAGAGAGAAAAAAATAAATTTGCAGATTCCCAGAGAAAGTCTTTAAACCCATTAGCACTGACACCAACCCTTACCTCGGCACCCACCCAGCCTGACAGAGAGGCTGTGCACAGCCTGGTGTGAGCACACCTGCATGGAGGATGCGCTCCCTGTGGAACAGCACAACCCCCACCTGCACCGAGCCACTTCTCACAGGCAGTACCTCCACCCTGACCCCAACCACACACTGCAACCCCCTCACTACCCCAGCCACAGCAACCAGTCAACCTGTGGGCATCACATGTGTGCCAGCAGGCCCCAGGGTGGGGACCAAGGCACAAAGGGCATCCTGTGCCCACAAAACCCTTCCTTCAGCCAGCACTGGAGCCATCTCTCTCCCACCACAACACACCAAAGCCAACGCCCTCTTCTTTCTCAAAATGCACTCCTGATTTATTAAGCTCTCACCTTTGGAAGAGGGCAGCTGTGCAGTGATGTTCATGTTGCACAGGTGTCCCTGGCAGCACTCCACAGCCTGGTTGGGGGATGGAGGTGTTTTGCACGTCATTTTCCGTTGTTCATAGACCTGGAAGCAGCCTTTCTGGTAAACCTTAGTCCCATCATTAATGCTCAGGGAAGCAAAGCATCGCTGGCCTAGGCACCGATCCCCATTCCCACAGGACATGCCTTCACACACACATTCATAGGGGACCATCTTGAGCTTCAGTTCATCACCTGTAAAAAGGGAAGAGTCGAGGAAAAAACATCATCCTGCTCTTAACAGCTTCAGTTAGAGGTAACAAAATCATTAGACAATAAAATCTGCTTAAGGGAAGAGATATTATTTTCAGATAGTGCTGAAGAACCACAAACTAGGAGGTAACAAGTCTAATACAGCTGTTTCATCATGACAAAGATATACCACAGCATATCTTTCACATGCCACAGAGAAGAGACCTCTCTCAAGTAAGTTAAAATTTAAAACTGAGAAAACCAAGTTACTCCCAGAAAGCCTTTATTCAATGTTTCCCAAAGGCTGTTTGCGAAGTAGCAAGCACACATCTTTCAGGAGTTCATCTCTCAAAATATCCAAAAGATGTTCAAATGAACCATTCCTGCCTTTCCATGCAGTGGAAATACTATTCCCCTTTTTCTGAGGCAAACCTTAAACACACTGCATGTCAGAAAAGCTTCACGTGCACACACCTGTGTAAATCAGTTATGGGAGTCACTTTCCAAACCCAATGCCCTTCCTGGAGCAACCAGGGAAGAGTTACCAAACACCACACTGAAAACTCTGACCCCACACAACACTCACCTTGCCAGCTCGGAGATGGGAATGCCATCACCATCAGTACAGGGAGAATCATAACTCCATCAACCACCCTGGAGCTGCAGAAAGGAGAGAGACAAGAGTTCTGTATGCTTCCACTGCTGTCTAAAAATGTAACCATCCCAAAATCAGAGTTTAGCAATGTCTTTCATCAATTCCTTACACAAAACACAACCCAAAGCTGATTGGTCTCCTTTTTAACTGTGTCTTGTTTCCCAAGTAATTTCCTTCACTTATAAAATTAATGCATTTTCTGCAACTTCTTTTTAGATTCACAGAGACATTACATGTAACTACTGTGTAGGTACAGAAGTTTGTAGTAGGGAAATATGAACCCTCCCAGTACCAAGCAGGAATGTAATACAGATGATACATTCTTTGAACCAATTATTAAAGAGTTAAATTTTTGTGAACTGAAAAGGTGGTCTGTAAAACTGTATTATCTGGGCTTTGAGGGGAAACAGAAAATATCTCCACCAGAAAACTCAGAATAACTTCCATTAACCAGCAAAAACCATTGCTAGATGGCAAGAAAAAGATCGAGACGTATTTAAGGAAGATGCTGCTCTCTGAAGAGTAATTCCCCAGTTTAAGCTGCTTCTCCAGGGCCTTTTGATGGCCCAAGTCCATTTCCCTGCTGCTGAAGACAGGTAACTACACCTTGCACAACAGTTCGGGCTGATTCCAGCATAAAGCAGAGGCATATGCTCCCTCTAAAACAGGAAATAAAGGAGTGAATTTGCCTTTGTATTTCCAATCTTTGCCACGATAATTGGTCTTTACAAGAAAATAACAAACCACTCTTTACTCCACATTTTACTGTGAAACAAGGCTTCTGAAAAGAAACTCTTCTGCAGTTTCTTAAACTCAGTTCTGTCAGGATTTAACCTAACAGACAGGGCTGGTGACTCAGAATGGTTTGTCTGTCCTGTGCTGGTTGGTTCCTACAGAGGCTCTCTGGCCTAGTCACATGCCACAAAATTCCAGTCAAAAGCAGCAGCAAGTGCAAACCAAAGTTCCTCTCCTTGACAAGGCACTGAGCCACTACCATGCTCCTTACATGCAGGCATTGTCTTCATTTTTCAGATTTAATTCTAGTGAAGCAGATGAAAATTGAAAATGAATCTGATATTGCCATTTTCCATTCAGATCTCTTCTGTTGTGCCTTTTCAAATTGTTAGCACTTATTAAGTGCTCAATGATGAAAGCCTAGCCAGTACCTCTGTATTTATTTCCTGACAGATTTGTTTTCAGTAACTGATTTGTCATGAGTTAAAATTATCATAAATTTCTGACCCCACATATTCAGTTTTCGCCTTCACAGAAAGGCCCAGGCAGCACTGACCACCTCATCACCCAGAGCAACACTCTCCCTTCCAAACACCCATTCCCCAAGGAACCTTCCCTTACTTGTCCTTGATACGCTCCAGGGCATCCTTAACACGTGCCAATATTTAACCTTCAACAACCATGCTGCAAACACAATCAAACTAAGTTAAACAGCTTGAGACCCACACCCCCACAAAGAGCCAAACAAACCATATTGGACTTTAAGCAGATTTTATGCATTTCACAGCATGCATGGCCCTCCCAAGGGAAAATGCCCAATACTTCAATTTAAACCTTGCTTCTATGAAACTGTTCTTGCAGCCACTCATTTTCCCAAAAGCCTCAAGGAATACCTTGCCTGCTGTTGCTGAGAAGAGCTGAGCACATTTGCAGCAGCCTATAACACACCCACCCGCGTGTCCTCACCGCCACTCCAAAGCCTGCCCCACGTCCCTGCAGCCCAGGACACTCTGGGGCTTTTGGCAGGGGCTCAGAGCCCTCAGCACGGCCCAGCCACACCACCTCGACCGGGCCAGCTGTGCTGGGAGACCGGAGGGAAGGAGCTGCGAGGGAGACTCCGACCTTTACAAAATACTAATTTTCCCTCAAAAATTATTAGAGAGCATGAGTTCAAAGGTGTTTTTCCCACTGCTTAAAAACTTACTTTTTCAAAGCAATTAATGTACATACATAAGCACCGAAGTCTGATTCTAGTGACATCAGCAAGCACACCCCTTCCAGTTACTGCTTGTTTAGAGAGAAAGAAAATATACACTTTAATGTAAGGAACAAAATATTCTTTAATAAATCCCCACAGAAAATTGCTATGGATTTAAAGATCCATGAGATATCCAGTTACTATCTAGCGTTTGAATTCACAAGAACATTTTTCCCAAGGGAAGGCTTGGGATTTAATCCACATAAATAAAGAGGAATTAACATGCAACCAGCAAAAAATACACAAAAGGTATTTTCCTTTCTAAACCCAAGGATATATGCAGTTTGACTGGAGCTGCGGGCTGTGCAACCGCAGCACAGCGGCAAGAGCCACTAGAGGGCATTGGGAACATGGGCAGGGATCCCAGCGCTCAGCATCCAGGGACCCAGCGATCCCAGTGCTCCATGACCCGCTCCACACACACCGATGCAGATTCCAGCGCCCCCTGACACACTCCACACACAGGGATGCAGGGATCCGAGTGCTGTGTGCCACTCCGTACCCACAGAGGCGGGGATCCCAGCATCCCATGCCATACTCCGTATGCAGCAGTAATAGATTAACACGGGGCAGAGCTGGAAGCTGGACACTGTGTCTGAGCTTCAGCCACATACAGGGAAAAGTGGATCATTTAGGTTTAACCTCCTCCTACAAAAGCACATTATCATTGGAAAACCAGAACCTGCTATTGATGGAAAAGTCTCTTTCAAAGCAGCAGCTCCCAGATTTCCAAACAAACCTGACATGCAGTGCAGGCAAGGAAGGGACCCTGGCTCCTGGGCAGGCCAGCATCTGCTCCAAGGCCAGCTTTGGATTCCGAAGGAAGAGTCCTTTAAACTGGCTTTGGAAGCCCAAATGAACAATAAGCCAAGCACAAGGCAGATCTAACGCTTGATGGAGACACCCAACATAACACACAGACACACAACTGGTTTAGGTAGTAGAGTCGATAGAATTCTTATGGTTTGTAGTCATGAAGTCCCAACACTGCAAAATCCACCCTGAAACCCCAATGCCTGTTCCACTTTCACAGCTGATATTGCTCTCTATTTTCTTCCTAAGAAAACTGTCTGTGTCCTGCCAAATCATTCCTGTACAGCCTGACAGCAATGTGGGGTGAAGTTCTGTACTGGGACTGTCGGGACAGCAGCTGCAAGAAGCCACAGGGGAGAGAAGAACCAGTTCAGACAACCCAAAACACCACAAGGACCCCCACAGGCACCGGCTGTTGGGAAATGGCCTTTAGTCCCCAGTGCCACCACTGAGCACAGACCGCACCAGACAGAGAGAGCCCATCAGTGCAGAAACTTCAGGTTGCATTTCATCTCCATATGACACAGACATGGGAACATGAACCACGAGAGCAGCTCAGACTTTCCGGATGAGATCAGAAGCACCCAGATATCGCTGACAGTCCCAGTGGCCCCCTGCCAAGAGCCCAAGGGCTGTACATATTTTACATGTACCTCACCAGATTCCTATCAGAAGAAAACATCCATAATACTAGATCACAGTTGTGCCATCCAGAACAGCCACACACAAGCTGAATTCATCAACAGCTGTGTCTTCAGGAGAAACGTGCATTTAAAAGCAATAATTCACAGCTAGCTTTTTAACTGAAGCTCACACAATGGAGGTGCAACCCCCAAGTAGCCCCACAAAGGCATTCCTTGCATTGGAGAGCAACAGCCTTGGGCAGTCCTTTCTTATGGTCTAAACTTGGTTACCAGAATTCAGAAGATGGAAACCAGCCATTTGGTACCCACCTGCAAATGCGCAAGGCACACATCCACGCATCGCAGCTCCAAAAATCTGTCAAAGTGCCAGCCAGAAAGACCAAATGTCTCGGATTCAAGTGACCACAAACATGGAGACAGTGAAGGATGGGAGACTGGTTCTTCTGATGTACAAAGCAAAATCACAGCACTGCTGACTAAGAATAAAACCACGAAGCAAAAGGCAACTACACAATGTAAGGTGTCCTGGAAGTTTCTCCTGATGATGTCAGTAACTATGACATGTTCACGACAACCCAATCCCTTGGTTCTTAAAAGAAAAGGAAGAGGTAGCAAAGCACGAGCGTCACATATAAAAATAAAACCCTGCTCACTCTCCCTCCTGGCACATACAAGCACAGGTCCGTGCTGCCCATGCTGCCAGCCCACAGCTCCAGCTGACACACCAACTGCAGGAATGGCCTGGCATGGGACAAGACACTCACAGTGACAGAGTGGGGGGAACAGACACATGACAACACAACCACTTAACCCAGAAAGAAAAAAGCCTTTACTAGGCAAAGGAGTGAGCCAGAAGCAGCACCAGCCCCTTCCTGAGCAGGGTGGGAAGGCACAATCACACACAGCCTCTCCTTTAACAGAGGGGAGGGCAGGGACTCTCATGCAACCCCTGGAGAACAAGCAGACCGGCTGAAGGCCCAGAATGCACAAGCAGCACAAAAGAGACCAAAACTAATTAGTCAGCTTGCCCTTGCAGGGCAACTGGGGAACAGGAGGACTTCTGAACTTTATGTGGGCTGGAGCCAATGGTCTATTCAACCAGGCAAAGTGTTGAGTCCCACACTTGGGTCACAGCCACCCCAGGCAGTGCTTCATGCTGGGCCAGAGCTGCTGGAAAGCTGGGAAAGGCCCTGGGAGTGCTAATGAAAGCGGCTGAACATGAACAAAGGTGTGCCCAGGTGGGCAAGAAGGCCAAGGGCACCTGGCCTGCATCAGCCATAGTGTGACCAGCAGGACCAAAGTAGTGCCCATCCCCTGTACTGTTTCTGCTGAGGCACCTCCAGTCCTGGAGGCAGTTCTGGGACTCACTCAACAAGAAAGACATTGAGGGGCTGGAGTGTGTCCAGTGAAAGGAACAGAGCTGGGGAAGGGGCTGGAGCACCAGGAGTGGCTGAGGGAGCTCGGAAAGAGGCTCAGCCTGGAGAAAAGGAGGCTCAGGGGGAACCTTGTGGCTCTGCACAACTCCCTGACAGGAGGGGGCAGCCGGGGTGGGGGTCGGGATCTGCTCCCAGGGAACAGGGACAGGAGGAGAAGAGATGGCATCAAGCTGTGCCAGGGGAGACTCAGGTTGGATACTGGGGAAAATTCCTTCGTGGAAAGGGTTGTCCAGCCTTGGCACAGGCTGCCTGGCACTGTCCTGGGCAGTGGTGGAGTCCCCATCCCTGGAGGGATTTAAAAGCCGTGTGGATGTGGCCCATTGGGTTAGTGGTGGCCTTGGCAGCACTGGAAGAATGGTTTGACTTCATGATCTTAGAGGGCTTTTCCAACACAAACCATTCAGTGATTCCATGTGGGCAGCAGAAGCTCCCTGTGGCTGCAGGAGACAGAACACAGAATGCTCCTGCCCCACTGTAGAAGCTCAGGCTGTGTGTAGGTATTGCATCAGTACAGGGGTCTTAGGCAACCCACTAACAGACAGCTTACTCAAGCAATGGAGCAAGCACAGACACTTCTAAATTGATCTGCAACTTTCCAGTGCCTTTGAAGCTACATGTGTATCTTTCCATATAATTTGTTGCCTTGCGGGGTAAATACATACACCAGGAGGCAACTATCCAGGATTAGCATTGCCCTATGGAACAGCTTTTCCCTGCAGAGCCTGCATACAGCAACACCCTTTAAAAGCCCTCAATCTCAAAGTCACTGTCTATGGTTCACTGACCACGCCATTGCTGGGAGCACCTGGGAAGTGAGGTGTGCAATTCCACATGTGCAGAGAACCAGCACACAATGAACACGTAGGGGTTTGCAGGTCCATGAGCCACATAAGAGAATGCTCAGGTTCAGGTTTCACCTCACATGAACATGCCCGAGGCACCGCACAGGTATCTGCTCAAGACACTGAGATACACATGAATTACTGTGGCTTCTCACATACTTCACATATAAACAAAGGTGTTATTTTATTATGCTACACATGTTTCCTTGCTGTACAGGTATTCTTACAGGGCACACAGACAGCTCCTACCAAAGGGGAACACTGCATTCTCTAACTACCCGGAGAAAGGCTCCACTGCACAGCTGCAAAGCTCCTTGGACACTTTCCCTGTTAGACACAAGTCATAACTATAGACAATCTTGAATACCACTCTGCCAAGGACATTCTAGATGCCCACCAAGTGAGGAAAATCTACATCAACATCTGGTGACTTCAACTGTGCTGAGGCCTTGGGCTTAGGAGGCAAGCAGAGCACCCCTGCTGCCAGATACAGCACTTTTCCCTTGCATTGGTTCTCTCTCCAAAGACAGTATACTCTCACATCTCAGCACAGAACTGCCAATGAAGATACAAACTCTATCCAAACAGAACACCTGGATTTATCCAGCAGCTGTGAGTAAGTCCCAAAACACAAATATTTTCATCTGAGAGATCATCAGGAATTGCCTGTAAAAGCTGTTTCTGAATAGCTTAGGAAAAAGAGATTAAAATTACCACACAAACCCAAAATGCACCCAAGTAACAGTGACTTACTTTTAACTTACTCAAAGCATACCTCTCCAAGCCTTGGCCTGCCTTCCTCCAGCCAGCACTACTGTGTTTACTCCAGATGTTATCTGTGCAGTGTGTGGTGAAGGAGCTCAGGGAGGAACACACAACTTGCAGGCGTTTCGGGATTGCCCATCACACTGCTCCTGTTGTATCCTGATCTGTCCTGACAGGGGGAAAACGAGGATGGGCACAAACACGAAGCCCCACTCCCATGTGCACAGCAAGGGCACAGTCTGGTACAGCACCAGCCAGCGTCACCGGGATTTGGTTCCGCAGTCCCTCTGGACCAGCGAGAGGCACCGCAGTGGCACTGCCATGGCTGGAGCAGCTCCTGTCCCCAAGAGCCCCAACCCCACGGTGAAAACACAGCACCAGCCCCGGGGAACCCGCAGGGCCTGCATCACCCCCTGAACACAGCGCCAGCCCCGGGGAACCCGCAGGGCCTGCATCACCCCCTGAACACAGCGCCAGCCCCGGGGAACCCGCAGGGCCTGCATCACCCCCTGAACACAGCGCCAGCCCCGGGGAACCCGCAGGGCCTGCATCACCCCCTGAACACAGCGCCAGCCCCGGGGAACCCGCAGGGCCTGCATCACCCCCCGCTCTCCAAATAAACATCACTCTGCCGGAGAGCTGCGTTATAATCTGAACAAGAAACCGAGACATTTGAACTCACAGTCTAAATGAGATCACTGACTGCTAATCAATTTTCAAATGCTTTTTAGTAACTAGTTAAATATTAAATAGCTAGCCTGTTCGGAGTTTCTGCAGAACACTCCAGCCAACAAAAACAAACATTTCCAAAAACAAATCTTTGGCTTGGTTATCACCAACGAAAGTCCTAATTTTTCCTCTAAAAAGCTGTTTGGGTTTTTTTTCTGGTTTTCCCTGTTCTTCTATACACAAACTTTAAATACTCATTTCTTTATTCTGGGTTGCAGAGAAGCCTGGGTCTGATAATGTGCACAGCTTTTAGAGACCATCTCTCACTGGGGCAAGCCCTGCTGCAAGATAACAATGTCATCTAGTTCCTACAAATGCATTAATTAAGCAGCGTCTCCCTTCAGTCTCACTGTGTTTTCACACATGCAGGGACCCAGAGAGGTGCAAATGCTTTTTGTTTGCAGTCCCTGACGCTATCAGGCCAGATCCCTCAGAGCCAAACCCTGAGTGAGGTGCAGGCGCTGCTGGAAGCTCCCTCGGCCACAGCACTCTCCAGGTGACCCGTCAGCTGTGATGATATTTCACTACAGTGAGGACCCTCATTTGCACATCAATAATCCCAGCGAGATTTTGCAGATTTACCCTGGGTAAATCTGGACCTCCAGAGCTATTTTCACAGTCATTACTGCAAGAATATTCTACTTCTGCCCTTTGGCCCAAACACCCTACCCTGAGTGCATTTTGGGGTATTATGATAAAAATTAGCCAAAACTTTTTTTTTTTTTTTTTAATCCATTTCATTGCATTGGCAGAATAATACAATGGCAGCATGACACAGCAAACACAGCCACTAGTTAAAATAGAACCATCAAAGCTGGAAATACTATAAATATGTATGTGGTTTTATTTGTGTACATATATAAATCTATAAACCTGAGGAGGACAGGAACAGGAGAGGTGCAGAGGAGCACAGTACCTTGGCAGTGGCACCGAGGAGAGACAGGAGAGCCTGGCTTCACACCTCCAGCTCACTGCTCAGGGATTACACTAGGATTAGAGCGGCATTCTTCAGGAGTGATGGGCTGCTACCAAGTCGGAAAGGTTAAGGGACATAGAAAAGCCAGGTGTTCATTCTGCACCCCACTTACAGTTTAACTGCTCCTAGCCTCAGCCAGCCAAAGAAAATTAGCCAACATTTGTAGAGCAATCAGACTGAGCGCAGCAGTTCCTGACAATCCATAGGCACGAGTCATGGAACAGCATTTCCTCCCAGCAGAGCATTTCATTAACTATTACTCTGGAGTCCAGAAAACTGAATGCAATTAGCAATCCCAAGAAGAAGGAAACACCCTGCTGCATGAGAAAGTCAAACTTTCAGAGATTATACTAGATCACCCCAGAATTTTAGCAGTACTATTCTACAGTTTGGTCTTGCCTGTTTGGACAGGCCAGAGCCACATTATTCTGTTCTTAAATCCAAGATACAAACAAATCGGGTTCTATTAAGCCTGGTGCTCCACAGCCTCCCATTTCCCACTAGCACTGTGCAAATGGGACACTCAGGAGCAGGGGTGTACAGAGCCTCATGAAATCCAGAAACAACAGTGAGGGGCATTCGTCGTTAAGGGGAACACAACCCAAAGCTGACTTGAAGAAGACAGTAGGATGAAGACCAGTTGAGGCTTTTCTCCATCCTTGAACCCTGCAGTGGTATTTCTGTTCTTCCCACATCAGCAACATTAACCTCAGTGCTAAACTCACACCACAGCTTTACCCTGTTCTCTTCCTCCACCATGATCCTCTCTTTGCTGTGCTCCAGCTCCCTCAAAGCATCCTGCAAAACTATCCCCCTTTCTCACCTGAGGTTTCATAAGGTACCACAGCCTCCACCACAGGTCTCTGTTCCGCCCATATCTTACCTGTGGCAGTCTCACCTGGGACATTGATCCATCTAACATTCAAGCCTGCATGCTAAAGCAGCTCGAGAACTTTACAAATCACCCAGTCCTAGCATTCCTCAGCTGCTGTTATAGCTGTGTCTATCAAGCAAACCCTTGTGTCCCTCCTGGTATGGGAGCTCCCCATCACAGTCCCAACCGATGTCCATCACTGCCTGCTATGCACCCCTCAGTCCAATCATCAGGCACCTTGTCACCTCTCCGAACACCAAATTTATCCTAATTATATACAATTCTGACACTTCTTTCCAGAAGTTTCAAGTATTCCCCTTCCACCTATTTAGCTGTATGCTGTTAAATTCGTGCATCTCACATGGCCTTGCCAAACCCGACTGTACTTGCACATCTTCAAAAACCATTCCATAGATTTGTGCAGACTTTTGGTTTAATCGCTGCTTCAGAAGCCAAAAGCAGCCAGTCTCATCCCTATTTAACAGCTGAATTCCCATGGCTGACTTCACACATACTCAGCTGCAGATGTGCAGCACAATGAAAGCTAAAGCTCTTTCGGGACCAGTCTGGCTTTGGAGCTCTGCACAGACTGCCCAAGAGCAACACACCTATCCCCAGCTGGGAACAAGGCCACGCTCATGATTCCAGCGAGATTATGACATATACCCACTGGCTATTTCCAAGGTCCAACATCTCTGCACAGAGGACCCAGCCATGACTGTGAATGTAACACACTGAGGACAGCGAGTCAAAGACAACCTTCACCAACTGCTCCTGAACACAGGAAGAACCCAAACATGCTTTGGGTCAACAGCCCTCCTCATTCCTGTGCTGTGATGAAGGAAAGGATCATTCTGAATAGGAAACAAGGCAGCACTTATTGACACAGAGCAGGTAATCATTCCGCTCTTTTTCCAACAACATCAAGTAATTTTCCTCAGAGGAAAACTCAAGTTAAAGGAGTGAGTTTACTTCCCACAAATAACTTGCTATACAAACTGTTCCTACAAAGGGTCAAAAAGCACTAAAGCACTGTCAAAGGCATAACGAAATAAAGTTAGGATACTCTGGATAGTAACTGTCATCAACCTGTCAGCCAGGTAATGCTGAAGGAAAGGTCCAACAGTCAGTACAAAAAGGTTTCCATGTCCCTACCACTCACTGCTCAGTGGAAATGGAAAGCCAGGTTGGTCAACAAGGCCAGATCTGACTTCACAGAAACCTTCAGCATTTTCACTCATCTTCTGGCCATAAGACAGATTCTTCTAGGTTTCATGCTCTAAAACTTTCACTCAAAAAAAAAGCAGCATCAAAACCCTACTCCAGGTTCTCACCAGCATGGCTCTAATTGTGAGTTCTCTGAAGTTAGCAGGAATACAGCTGCAGAGAGAAAGCAGAAGCTGCCATGTCTGCCTGTGAGCATTCAATTAGGCCAGGAATAATCTTAACTTCAGCTGGACTAGACACTAAGAAAACCACAATAAAATGGACTGAGGCATCCAAAACTATTCTCAGAAAATAGGCCAGACCGGGCATGAAAACATCTGGGCTTGGCTTGAGTCATGAACCGCATGAGCAAGACACCCCACTGCTGCCTAAGGGCCCAAGTGAGGAATGTGAGCAGCACAAAGGTAGGCAGCAGCAGTCTCCCACACCCAGATTCCCCTTCTGCATCTTCCTCCACCAAACATGCAACAGGCCCTTTATTCTGACGTGTCTTGCACAGCCCAGTCCAATGGGATTTCTAAGGATGGTTTTTCTGGAGCGTCAGGCAATGCATACACGATCGCAGCTGGTCAGCCAGCCAGCTCCAGGCATGTACTCTCCCTTCTGAAGCAAAAACAAGGCCAAAAAAGGGTTAAACCACTCCAATCCTGGCCTCTGCTGACACGCATGTCCAACTGGCCAATACTGTACACACTCCAAGGATCCCTTACTCTGCTACACCAACAGAAGGCAGCTCCCCTCCCTCCCACCCACCCAGACCCTTGTTCCAGTAACTGAGACAAACTGATGAGGACAAGTTTATCCCAATTCTAAGCAGCAAACAGCCAAGACTTCAGATAGCAAAAGGACTGCGGCAGCTCAGCTCCTGTGTCCCTCAGATGAGTCAGTGTGAGCACTATTCCCTTTTAGCTTTACAGTAGCAAGGCAAGTGAACTGAGCATTCTCACCAGAGCTGCTCTCCAAGGCCAGAAAGCCCTGAAGGACCCTACGCCATGTGGGGAAAGACAGGCATGGGGACAGGCCATTGACCGGAAACTGCTACTTTCTAGACTCAATAATGAAAAAGAGAAAAAAAGGAAAGATTAAGGAGGAAGTCATCAGAATTACAGCGATTAATTAAAAATAATCTGCTCATACATTTTAGAAATAAGCCTGACAGGAGGAACAGGTATGAGAGAGACACGGGACACTGTATATTTATGTATATAATATAACACAGAAAATGGATAGAAACAGTATATTTGTGTATTTAATATAACACAGAAAATGGATAGACTATTATACATATAACCTATGGACTAATACAGGAGATCCCTTTTCCAGCCACCACATGTACTCCTAACATGCATTTCAGCACTCTTACTTCAGAGTGGACTGAGCTTGGTCCCTCACTGGAAGGTGCTACCACATATGGCTCCAAGCTGCCCAGAAGAGACTGACAACTTGACGCCCACGTTTCAGGACAGAGCACATTTGCTATACACCAGTAACAGAGCTTGCAGCTTAGTCTCCTCCAGAAGAAATCCAGCACACACATGCCCAAACCACTCTGCAACTCACAACAAATTGAGCTCCTGGTGAGGACAAGCTTCAAAAAATCCCCTGGTGCTCCAAGACAGAGGCCCAACGTGGGTAAGAGCCATAGAGCCACCTGACCCCAAAAGCATATTTGACTGACAGCCCTTCACCGCAGCTCTGCATCCCCCAAAACCAACAGGCAACTGCTGAGGGCAAGCAGGACGCCAGGAGGGGTGTTGAGGGGATGGAGCAAGGGGGGTAAGAATTAACTTTTAACAGGAAAAGGGGGGGTTGCACACTCGAACCAAGCTGGCTGCTCCCCGTGGAAGTCACTGTTCAGTGTCACGGGGGTGGCCCCAGCCTGGCAGCTGTCGGCTCCCACGGCTGGCACTGGGCACTGCCGATCCGGGACTGCTTTCCAGGGTCAGCCGCCCTGGCTCTTCAGCAGTGCATACACCATTAACGAAGGTTTTATCTCTCCCTTTTCCTGTCAGCTCAGATCCAGACAGGCTGACTCTGTTAACATTAAGAATGCTTATTTTTCCCCTATCCACTATCTCCAAGCCAAAACAACATCTGGAACTTGAGCGTGCCATACAAAGAGAAACAGATTATAACTGGAAAAAGCTACATATCAGCTTCCCAAGCTTTTTATGTTTCTACTTTTATCCAAACTTCCCACATGTACCTTCCGAAACAGCTCCACAGGGAGAAGAACCGAGTCCTTCATAGAGACTCCCAAACACAATGTAAGGCCCCTTCCATTTCAGAATAACCTCAAATGATTATCAGAAAAATAACAGGAGCAAAACCGATCGGAAAGTTTAGAGCAAGAATTTACCATCTGCTCCTTACACAAAAGAGAGGTGACATACCAGTGACCTAGAAAAGGAAATTAAACAAAGAATATTACTGGTGTGTGTTACTTGATAAAGCAATGGAAGAAAAACCTGGCGCCATTTCAGACTACATAAAGGTCCTACTTTAATAGACAGCTGTCTCCAGTGTCATTTAAGTGTGCTTTTTGCTTAGATCATGGTCAATGAATCATGAAAATCAATACAGATGGAAAACATAAAACCACGCTGCAGACAGGCTCAGCAGTGGAGCATGTACCAACTAGCACCAGTCTCGGCTGGAGAGAGTCGTGCCAAATAAACACAGACTAGTTTTTCCAACAACATTTATTTAACTCTTAGTAGTTAATTAACAGAAGTCATGACTAGTGGTTATTTTCTAACCAGCCATCCCACTGCAGTTACACACTCCAGGCTCACCACCAAAGCTCTCCTCTCCCCCGCGTGTGCCGCCTCTGCCCTGGCAGCCGGCGCTCCCGGCCTCACCCACGGCTGGCCTGCAGGGACAACGGGGCCAGGCCATGGTGGCCAAGATTTTCTCCAGAATGGCCCAGCTCCAGGGACAGCGGGGCCGGGCCATGGTGGCTGAGACTTTCTCCAGAATGGCCCAGCTCTGCTGTCCCTGAGCACCCACCGCCCAGCACGCCGAGCTGCCTGCCAAGGCCAGCCAGGGTGCTGGGCCAGCCCTTCCCCAGGGCCACACTGCCGCCTGCTAAGTAACGAACGCTCTCAGAGCAGGAATTTTCATTTCCCAGCCCCCCTGCACGAGTTACCCCACTGCTGGTCCCAAGCTGCAGGAAGCTGCCACGCTGCTGCCAATCGCAGTATTATTTTCAGCTGACAATCATGTAAAACCAATCTGAATGGCCAAAGCAGAATGAAGCGTATGTTTTCAGGAACAAACAAAACAAGTGTCACGGGTTTCTGTGTCTAGCATCAGAGTTTTAACATAACACATAGTGGAACCCAATTAAAATAGTTCTCGTTGAACAGAATCAGCCATGTTGCAAGTGGAAGGACAGAGAGCCAACCCCCACATTGCACCAATGCTTTGACAGTCTCATAGCAATGACCATCAATTCAAACACACAGCTCATGCCAACTCCAGCAAAGCAACAGCAGCATAAGCTCAAATGGTAATTTGCTGCTGAATACAGACAAAAACTCTATGCAACACTCAGAAATTAGTCATGTTTTAACAGATTTTTGCTTTGCACCCAGCTGTTGCTTGTTCACAAGGCACCTACTCACGTATTAGCCATTTGCCCTCTGAAAAGCAGGATTAACTCACAGCAATGGTACTCAGCAGCAATGACACTTGGCCCGCCCAGCCCCTGTCCCCATGGGTCCCCAGCCTGCCCTGCAGCAGCCAGGCACTCCAAAAGAAGCTGAGCACTGCCAGCAAACAAGCAGATCTGAGCCAAATAAACAAATTCTTTATCAATGCTTTTAATACATTATTTTTCTGTCAGTTGGCTGAAAAATACAGGAATTACTAAATAATCTCCAAAACTCCCAGAACTGACTGAATAATATGAACTCACTTGACAGTATGAGCTAGTAAAAACAGAAGTCACCCCTACTGATCTGCAGAGCCCTTTGTCTGGGAACATTCACCACAAACATGGACAAGACCGAGTTCCTTTGTACCAGAGCTTTGGGCTGATGTCAAGGACTCCCTGCGCATCCCTCTCGCCATTTTCAGCACAGTTCATCTAATATTCCTCATGGCTTCCCACAGCAAGGATAATCACAACCTGGGCTAGCAGAGTTTGAAGCTAAAAGCAGTGAGCCACTATTGTGTGAACTTGGTTGTTGGTCGGGTTTGTTTCTCATGAAGAGACATTTATGCAGTCAAACAAAATCTGCTCTGCCTAGGATTTCCCCGAATTCAAAGAGCACTGTAGCAGCATTCTCCCAATACCCATTTCACGACCATGCAGGAAACTGAAGTGTAGCTACCTACACAAGTTACATGGCAAAACTACTTAACCAAGAAAAGCTCTTTGATTTCTTCTCTTTTTCTGTTCCCCTTCTTAATACCATGATCATTACCACTAACTCCCAAGTTCCTCAAAGTGATAATTTGGGGAAGACAAGGGTTGCTGGACACCAGTTAACACTGACCTACTGATACAAACACACTTCTGCAAGAAAATCTACTAGTAACAACTGAGCTTTAGCTAAGAGCTCTGCTAAGAGATGACTCCTCACCTGCAGCTGCTCAGAGGAACACCTATTTTTGGACCTGCAACTGTACATTGGCTCCTCCAGCAGCAATAAACCCCACATGTCCCTGCAGCACTCGGCGTTCTGCTCCCTTGCTCTGGAGCCCTGGCACTGTCCCACCTCCATACAACCAGAGGCAGACAGGCTCCTTTGGCACCACAGGTAAGCCTGGAGCACACGGCAGGTCTCGTCTGCAAACTGCTGGGAACACAAACTCCAGCAAAGGCTCTGCTCCATGGTCTGTATTTGACCATATCAAAACAGCCTCAGCTCACCTGCCACCAGGTGAGGAGGAGAGGGTGGGAGATGTTTGAACAGCTCTGTTGTCACCCATGCAAAGGCCTGAGATGTCACTGCACCATGATAGAGGTACCAGCAGCACCAGCTCAGAGCAGGCAGAACAAGCAAACCCAAAAACACTGCGTTCCCACAGCAGGGCTGCAAAGAAATCAAACAGCTTCAAAATAATTCTGTGGTAAACTTCCCAGGGGCAGAATTGCCAAACTAGCAATTCTAGGGAGGGCTGGACAAGCCAGAGCTCTCTGCAGGTCTGCACGGCTCCCTGCAGGGAGAAAGCAATCCCTGGCCACCTGAAAATCCAGCCAGGCTGCACAAGCTGCTCCCAGCCAGGAACACCACGCTGACTGACTTCGGCACTACATGGGGTATTTCGCTCCACTTCAGCAGGGATGTACTTGGGATAGAAGTTTCTTTGGACTACTATCAGGGAAAAAATAGCCACAGAAATGCAAAATAAACCCAATTGAGTAATTGTGTGAGCATAATGATTCAAAATTAAAGGTTTAAAACAAAAGAAACAAAAAAATCCCCCACAACCCACACATTTGGAATTTTACCTGGTTTTCTGAAATTTTCAAAACAGTGTTTTACATTTGTACGGATGGAATATTCATTCCAGGTTTTGGTGTGTATTTAAATGCTTCCAAGTTGATCAAGGTGATTTAAGTTAGGAAGTTGAGTACAATTTAGATAACCAATTTTAGATCTGATTTTGTACTTATTTTTGTTCTTTTCTAAGAAAGGTTTAATTGCTGTTGAACACAAATTACGACTAACTAAATACAGGCTTTAAAGACCATTTCCCTCTCCATACCTTTGCTCCAACACCCAGGAACTCAGGTCCCCATTTTTAATGGAAAAGGATGTATTTGTTTTGATTATTCACTCTTATAAATACAATATTTTAAAGTTCATTTTTAATTGGAAAACAGGCTTAGAGTGGCCTGACTGATGATTATACAAGAAAAATTATCGACACCTTTTGCTCCTAAGGCTCAATTACTAGCCCAAGGACACAGGACCTGCAGCTCCTGCAGTGCCCTGGCCTAAGCCAGCCAGGTGAGCTTGTCTGGGTGACCTGGGCAGGGGGAGACAAGACCACCCTGCTTCTCAGCTCATGGGTCAGCTTTGCTGCTTTTGGGAGTCCCAGTGGATGGCTCCCACCAGCCCACACACTACCGTGACAGTGTGGAAGATCTGAAACGCGCTTTACAAATCTCTGACATGTCAGACTGGGAGGGAGTGTTCAATCACCTTTAAACCCTCCTCATGGTGCAGCTGGGCTGAGCATTTAACCAACTCCATTTAGCATTTACTGTGGGTTTTTATGAAAAACAAGTAAACAAAAAACACAAATTAAATTAAACCCAAAACAGTTCAGCCATTTAAAGTAATTTTAACTTTTATGCTTCAGACGCATAACCCTGAAGGTGCCGCCTATATCTGCAGGACCTTCAGGGCAAGGTCAGCTCAGCAATGCAAATCTAATTATTTTCTTCAAATCTTTCCAAAAAGGTTTTCGTTTGCTAGTTCTTAATTCAGAATAAAATCATATGTTATTTTTTCGCATGTTTTACATGAAAAATATTTACTATGTTACTTTACTGTATTTAAACAGTTTAAATTACTTTAAAAGAGAAGACATGTTCTTTGTGGGTTTTTTGTTTTGTAAGAAAGTGGCCTTTCAAGATCAGAGAATCAACAGAATCTCCCTTTAAGATCAGCTACTCAAATATTTCCTTGGTGTCTCAGGAAACTGACCAAATATAATACCAGAAAACCCACCTTCTTGGCTCAGCTCTAACTCATATTGGCCATACAAGCCTATTTCCTTTGGCCTTGGTTTGCTTCTGGATAGAGTAGCTACTGTGGCCTCTTGACATATAATTATCTCCCAAAAAGAAGGTAACACATTAAGCACTTTTTTCCTTCAGCTGTGGTCCTAAGAACAATTTGGGTAAAACCTGCAAGTTGCACCAAGCTGTCAGCTAACACTTACAGACATCTTTCAAACAATTATGACATGCAAGTGTTTTTGGCCTGTCCAACATTCATTTTTTAATTAATAAGCCATTACGAATTCAAGTTCAGAAGGATCCCTCATTCGCGTACAACCAAACAGACCTGTGGGACTGAAACAAGATCAATCATGTCTAAAAAGCCCTTAGATTTTTGGAAGACTGAAACAAGATCAATCATGTCTAAAAAGCCCTTAGATTTTTGGAAGAATATTTCCGAACTTTGAGAAAAAGACCCACATTTGGTATCCTTTCCCACCGCTGGCACACCAACCCCTCAGAGACTTCATTTACAGCCTATGGGTCACTTCTGTTTGTGACTTTGGTTTGGGTTTATTTCCCTTCGTGTTCACACTGACCAGCATTTCAGCAAGTCCCTTTTCTATGCACACTCACTTTCTGCTGCCGGAGCCGCATTCCTCTGGGGGACCCCGAAGACCCCCCTGAGGAGGGTCCCAGCCAGTGTAGCCCAACAAAGGACTGCGGTCTCCAGCCTCCGCACCCTGGGAGCAGAGCCCTCGTGCTTCCTACCAAGGAAAAGCTGTTAAAAACCACAGTCCCCACCCTGTGAGACGTCACATGTGCTACTGGGAACTTCTCAGGCAAGGCCACCCCCAGCCAAACATAGCAATCCTTTGCCATCACATTCCTCCTGACTTGCCAGTAAGGACCTTACCACGATGCCGGGGTACCACAGCAACCAGTGAGCTGTGGTCATCAGAACAAGGCAGCCCACCCAAGACCTCGCTGACATGTTTCCAGCCACTGTTTTACCCATACTCCCAAACACAAAGCATGTGCAGAGGTGAACAGCACCAATTATCAGCTGACAAGCAATAACTTACTTTGTTAGAGACACTCTGCCACAAGCCTGGCCCTTTGCCATTCCCTCCTCTGACGGTGACACCTGAGTCCCACAAAGCACCCCTGAGTGTCCCTCTTTCCCACCGACCCCCCAGTTACTTGTATCTGTAATGGGAGCCAAACACTCTCTTGGTTCTCCAGAGCTCTCCTTTAGGAGACCCAACAGCAGAGACCACCTTCACTCCCAGCACAGGGGCCCTTCACCCCATAAACCCTGCAGCCCCAGTGCCAGGGCCACTTTCAGTTCACAAGCACATGAATTCCTACCAGGAGGCTGCCAAATGCTATAAGTGAAGTTCCTTCCCTCCCCAGAAAAACAAGGATTTGCCAATTTGTTTTGCTCAGTCACCCTGTGGCACACACCCCCCTGAAGAAGCACATATGCTCCTCTTTCCAGGTTTCCATCACAGACAGGAAAAAATGTGAATCTCTCTCTTCAAGAAGGGAACCTGTTGATGTTTCCACTCAGGCCTCAAAAGAACCATCAAGTACCAGGAGGCAAACACTGCAGTCCTTCCAAAGCTGCCAGGAATGGTTCTCACTATTCCTTGTGGGAGCAGTGCGGGCACTCGCAGGAAACTTGCTCCGGCCACATAGGACTGATGCTGCAGAGCAAGAACAATGCTGACAGAACCCCGTGCAGAGCAACAGCAGCCTCTGAATTGTACCTACTTCGCATCAGACTCAAAATACAAGCTAGCTCTCAAAATGCCTTTCTTCTGCCTCCATCTGCTGCTGCGTTGCTGTGCTGTGGCTCTATGGACCCAGCCTCGCGGAACAACTTCCAGTTAATTCACCTTCTCCATTTGCTTTAGTCCACTCCCCAGAGTTCCATATCCAGTAGATATTTATTTTAAAGCTAAGCCAAAACCATTCAAACGCTAACACTTCAGGGCCTTCAATACTCCTGGCTGCACACAGGAGGGCCTCTTCTAGAATAAAGAGCATCCACTTTGGGAACTAAACCAACATAATTATAATTGGGCTGCATGTCAAAGTTTTTCAAATCCCCAGACTGGAAATAAAGTAGGTTTTACTTCTCATAGATCCTTTGTTACAGAAGGCATAAAACTGCACTGCAGCCTCAGGAACACCAATTCCTCACCAGAGATTCCAGGAAATGTGAAAGAAAATCGAGCTTCAAAACCCAGTTTGTTGTTCTGGCTCCTCACTGCATGGCATTTTGGCTTTCCTAATGGAGAAACAAGACAAAGTTCCCTCCAAACCTTGGACACTGTTCCACATGAAAGTCCAATACATATTTTCTTTGAATGTCTAAACAATGTCCAGGATCAAATCCCAACCAAAAAGATGAAGTCAAAGACTTTTCCAGTCATTAAACATGCCACTTTTGCATCAGGCATGGAAATACCGTATTTCTTTCAGACTTCTGATGGTGCTTATGTTATTTCCATTATTGAGGAACAGTCATATTGATTCACTCGTTCTTCAAAATATTACCTGTGTCATAAGGAAGCTGTATGGAGGGAAGGGAATAAATAGGTTTAGATTTTAGAACAGGTTTTGCAGAACAACCATGCCCAGGTTTGCTTTAGAGGTATGACATGAGTCTTACAAATGTGTAAAATACCTACACCAAGACAGAAAAAACACCCTATTGTTTAGGCAAGCTGGGACATGTTACTCAGATTATTCTCTACTGGAGGCTGATGCAAACATACCAGGTCCACAAACACACACAGAAATGTCTACGTGGCATTTCTGGCACATTTGTAAAGGCCCAACTGACAACCAACTAATGTGGGAGAGCAAGAGCCATGTCAAGGAGTTGTTCAAGAATTTAAGTGCACAGGCTCAACAGCAAAGGCCAAGGGCAGGATCCGTGAGAGCAGACATGGAGCACAGACCAAGGAAGCCACCAGACACCTCCCAGCCGCGCCTTCACAGCGCACGACCTGGGGAGTGGAGGTGGGGGCAACACAGCCCACCATGCTGAGCAGTCTTTTAGGTGGAGCTTTTTCTTCTACCCCAGTGACTTGACATAACTTGAATGTTTCTTTCTGGACAGAGACAGGTTCAAATTATGCAAAGAAGTTGGAGGACAGCCAACACTCAAACGATTCAACCTTGATCCTAACCACAAAGATGTACCTCTGCTCTCACAGACAGGCGTTTGTGAGCTGGTCTGGGCACAAAGCACTGCCCAACTGAGCTAAAGGGTTCTGCCTGAGAAGAACAAGACATCAAAGTGATGCTACCTCTGGCAGGGAGGACAGCTCTCGAATCAAGAGATAATCAGAGATGGTCCCACACCACATACACACCTAGTCACCCCCGAAAAGGAAAACGGGTGGAGTAAAAAGGTGCTTGCATGGCAATTTTCATCATCATAATTTCATTTAGACTCATGATCTAGACAGGTCTGGCAACTCAGTCCAAAAATAAAGGTCAAGTGGAATGAAAGTTACT
This sequence comes from Daphoenositta chrysoptera, assembly GCA_013397915.1. Lineage (NCBI taxonomy): Eukaryota > Metazoa > Chordata > Aves > Passeriformes > Daphoenositta > Daphoenositta chrysoptera. The sequence continues at coordinate 194,663 of VZRO01003461.1, forward strand.
TAGATCAATGCTCAATATGTAAGAATGAATGTCCAGAAAAGAATTTCCTAAGTTTTCCAAATATTTACTTTTCTATTGTAATCACAATCACCAAAAGCACATACCCCCTCCATTTTGCTCTGGGTTTTTTTTTTAAATTCACAAGGATCAGCACTTTTTTTGTGTGCAAAGGGTACATCTCAAATGCTCTTTCTTATAATTTAACTTGACCCAGTATTTAGAAGTCAAATTAAAAATAGCCTTCTTTTTTTAAATGCAAGACTTACTGTAATTCCACTCCTAAAGAAATAGAGATTTGTTAATTTAACACTCAGACTGGTGCACTAGAAGTTACACATGTTTTTGTTCTGAGAACAGAAAATAAGGAATAGCACACAGTGTAATACTACAAGAATGACTGCCATAAACTCCACTGCCAAATCATCCTCCTGATACCAAAATCAGCTGGAATAGTCCTTTCTTTCTCTTTTTTTTCCACTGGTTCCACTCACATTTATCATCCTGGGCACATACTTTTATATCTTTTTTTCTTTTGTGCCAGTTGGTCTTTAAGTTCTATTCAGCAGCTTCTGGGGAATGGAAAATTTTTATTCTCTATGTTGTTTATCACTCCAGCCTGGGATTTACCCAGCCCATGCCATCAAAGTCAATGGTTTAGCAGGCTGCTACCCACAACTGCAGTTGCAGCAGGCAGTTTATTCTCCAGCAGCAGTAAAGGCTGCAATTGAATGGATTTTAAAAAATAAAAAAAATATTACTCCTTATGAAGTCAAGAAAAGTTTCAACATGTAACATGGGCATGCAGCATGGACACGGCTTTTACCAATAACCAACCTGCAGTGCATTACCTATCTTTTCTCTAATATAAGAGTATTACAACATAACATGATACAATTAATATTCTCTTAAACCAAACCATTATATTTTCATTTTGTTTTCTCTTTTAAGATTCAGCCTTAAAATTACTTTAATTGTTGCAGTCCTCCCACACAAATACAAGAGTCAAGTTTATTGCAATGGAGAGCCCTAAATAGCACAGTCTGGTTTAGGCTGACTAATACAAACACGCATTTTGTTTAATTTTACATTTGTTCCTAGGGAGATTTCGCTCTCATCTCTTCTACCTCCCATTCCACAGCACCTGATAGCGTAGGACATCACTCACCCTGGAGGGCTGAGCAGCACGGGCAGCTCTGGCCCCGTGCATGGCAGCCTTGGGGACAGACTGACCACTGTTGGTCACCATCCTGCAGAGAAGGGAGGGCAGGCGGGCATGTGGGACTGCCAAAAACGTGCGTCTGAGCATGTCCTGGTGTCATGGCCAGAGCCAAGAGCAAGCCAGCAGCAAGGAAACCTGCAGGAACCCTCCCGGCAGAGTGGACCACAGCAGGTCCACCAGGCCAAGGCACACTGAATACTCCCACGGTGCACTCAAGCAAGGCAACAGCCTTCACAAACACACCGAGGCAGCTCACAGCTCTGCGTCTGCTCAGCCACACACACCCTCAGAAATCCCTCCGTCGCTCCAGCACAAGAAAAAAACCTGGGAATTAACCCAGGTTAGAAGTTACCTGGCAAAGGCAGACTAAGTTTTAACCAAATGAATGCCTTATCCAGTGTATCACATGGTCAGAGATGCCAGAACGGGAAAAAGAACAGCACATGGAGAAGGAGAAGCAGGACTACTGAGTGGCCTACCATTAGTAGCTGGTGAAAAGGTTTGAGCAACCACAGCCCCAAGTGCCTCAAACCACTGAGCCAGGCACCCCAGGTCATTGCGGGGAGGGCTGGAGGGGCCTGCTGAGGCACACCAACTCCTGAAAGCAGGGATCAGCAGCTTCCAGGACTTCAAAGGGAAGCCACTTCTAGCCTCCAAGCTATCCACGAAGCCAAAGGCGGCTGGCGAAGGCTGCCAGCCCGCTCCTGCTGTCACAGGATCCTTGCCAGGCAAACAGCAGACCTGCAATTAGAAGAGGTGTTTGTTGGCCTCTCTTCTGCAGCTCATTAGCAGAGGTAAGGTTTGCAGTCAGAACAAGAAAGTCCCGACCTCCAGTGAGCACAGCTCACTACAACTGCTCTGTAAGACAAGGAACAAGCCCTCCTACCAGTTTCCATCCAACAGGATGATCTGTGGCTTCAGCATGCTGAGAAGGAACATGGCAGGCACTCAGGAGAGAAGGTTAAGTGTTGCAGCAACACGTCTTCTGTAAAAAGGCCCAGATAACAGCTTTTGGTGTTCTCCCTCACCATCTTCTATCTCCACCTTGGTCATTTCAGACAACACAAGCAACTCCAAAGGCAGCCTTGGACAATCACCAAACTGGAGGTCTTCATTTTAATAAGCTTTTCTTAAGAAAGCCAGAGCCTTCCTTTCCCTAAAGCATACTGGAGTTACTGTACAAGCTCCGGACACTTCCAGATGCATCTTTCCAGTAGCATCATGGGCAGGGAACAGTGACTTGGTCAGACCCTGCCAGGAGTGTTTCAGCAGGGGAGGTGCAGTGACAACAGGACTTCTGGGGGAGAGAACCACTGAACTGCCTCTGCACACCAACGGGAGGAACAACGCACAACACACACCCCTAATCAGCAATAACCTGACTCCAGAAGAGGCCAGGAGCAGATGCTCAGGAAGCATAAGGACACAGCATAAAAGGGTCATTCTTCCACCCTCCTCTGCCCCAACCCCACACTTCCCAGTCGGAGGTAAAATACCCAAGCCCAAAACTGCATCTGAATCACTGCTATTACTGGCCCCCCACAGGCCTACCAACAGATCCAACTGTACCTTAAAAGGAGAATAAGTCTCCTGAATGTCCCACCGCAATCAGTCTATAGCTTAAAAAGGCACCACATAAAAACTACTGCTTTAATTTTAAAGCTGCTGACAATTGATTACACCCAGCATTCCCCATTTCTTAAACTATAAGAAATTACCTAAGATCATCACTTCCCATTTACTCACATCAATTGTGACTATAAGACCTCTATAGTATTTCCTTTCAAGCATTTCTCCCCTTAGTAAGTCAGTTTATTTACACACCACCTTACACAGCCTTGCAAAACCAGGCTAAGCCAACCTCATGTAAAACTAAAACAGGTCCCAAGCTTGAAGAAGCTGTGGAGCTGAAGGACACCGATTATCCCAATTGCTTAGGCATTTACAATGCCTTTGTATTCAAACAGAACTCCATCCCTTGAGATAAGGGACCTAGATCTGGAGGGCTTGCGAGGTGTTTCAGAGCTGGTGGCACTCCAACTTGCAGGCACAAGGAATGCAAAGCATGTTCTCACCAGAGCTGGCAGAGCCCTGTGTCCAAGAGACCCTGGCCCCAGCACGTTGCTGGGCACAGCCGGCACGCCGCAGAGCCACGGGCACGGCCAGCACTGGGGCAGAAACAAGGCAAGGCACTGCATGAAAGGCAAGAGCACATCCAAAGGGCCCTGTTAAAGAGGGATCTACACTACCTGGCAGACTGTGATCCAGCACCTGATGCTGATTACTGAGGAGCAGATGAATCATGAGGTCAGCTCTGGCCTTCCAGGGGAAGGCCAGCATCTGAACTGCCAGCAAAGAACACCGGCACCTCTGAACTGCAGCGCTGCTTTCTCCCACGTAAAGGAACAGCCGCGCACTCATTTCACTGGGAGCGCAGGCACGCTCCTCACGTTCCTTCCAGAAACAGCATCCCACGGAGCTCATGGCAAAGGTGTGCTTCAACTGCAGTTTGTTCTCTGTGGATCTTCTTACCAGAGGAGAATTTTGGGAGTGTGTTCTGAACAACCTCTATCTACAGAAGCAAATCACTCTGAAATAGGAACCTGCGAGCACTGTGCACACACAATGCCAGAAGGCCACATGTTGAGGAAGGGATTGCCATCGCCTGAGACTGGGTCACGTGAAAACTCATGGTCCAACATAACACAGAAAACTACTGCACTACAACCACTTACTGTTATTGGACTGCACTTCCATGCTTTTGAAAGCATTACTCCAGAACCATGTTTTGGCTGCAAACATAGTGGGAAAAAAAAGGAACTTCTTGAAAGTATTTCCATGGAATTCCAGACATTTTGTAGTCAACAACATTTTATAAATTTGTGATCCCAAAACAGTTTTCAAACACATGTGAATTCAGCTTTCCAACACTGCTAGAAAACACCATCATTCCTGAATTTTACAGACACGTACAGGTATGTACAGGATAAAAAAGCCTTATATCCCCAACATGTGGCCACAGAACTTGTCTACAGCAGTGCTCAGAAGGTGAGGATTTTGACAGCATCAGATATGTCTGTAACTAAGATGCTCTTAAACTGTCTCAGTCTTGACTACCCTCAGGTCCTAAAGTAACTAATCCATCCCCTAAATCCACGTGCACACCCTGGCTGAGGCCAGCCTGCCATCCACCTCCGTGACACCCATGAATCCTCATACACAGAGGCACTCAGAAATCACCCAATACCACCACTGAAATCTGCTGTAGCTCTTGAGAGCTGCACAGGTGAAGTGGGACAAGTGTTTAACCTGTTTATACACAGTAGAGCAGGTATCAAGATGCCCATTTGAGAGTTCCAATACCAAGAATGTAAATGAATTCAAGTAGCTTTTTTTTTGGCAGGGACAAGAAGGGCTGAACGGGTGCCTAATTATTTCACAACGGCTGTCCCTAGATCCTATTTTAGCATCGGGCTTTCATTAAATTTAAGCATGACTTCAGAGTACCAGCTGGCTGGAAAAAACAAAAACCACAAACACAACCCACCCACGACACCCCACGAGTGTTCTTATCCCCGCCCATGTTCTCCTCCTACCCTCACTGAGGGCTTGGAAGACACCAGTTCCATTTGGAAAACCAGCCCCAAAAAGCAGATAAGTTCTGCAGGAAATGGCTATATTTAGCCTTCCCCTTCCACCTCAGCTCCTCCACACACTTGCATTCTCCTGCAAAAGGATCTTTCTACTCAGTATTAGAGGTGATCTTTAGCAGGTCACCTCAGCAGAAGAAATGCAACCTACTTCATATGTGTTAAGAGAAGAGTGTGAACAATCACCAGAATATCAAATATTCAGCTACTAAGGCATACTGTAGCTACTAAGCTACAATAAAATTCTCACGTCTCAAACTGTGTTGAATTGCAAGCTCCAGGAACACAATATGGCCAAAATCACTTTATGAGTGGTGCCCATGGAGGGAGAGGCTGAACCTCTGCACACACTACGCAGGGCTTCACCAATTCTTTTGTCAGTAACTAACACAGCCATCCTATTCTCTACAGAGTATAAACATGAGGCTACAAACTCAACAGCTCTGCAACTAAAATACTCTCCTAATAAATAATTTTCTAAATTTATTTCCTAATAAATAAATCATTAAAAAAAAACCAGTTAGCAACAGTTCCTGGGCAGTGGAACTTAGGCAGAGAATGTTGGCAACACCTCTGGAAACATCATCAGCACCAGGCCAGTAGGATTTCCCTTTCCCAGCTTGAAACTTTGAGACACATTGTAAGACTTAAAAGTAAAAATATATCATGTTTTTTTTCCCCTTAAGTTGTTTCATTTAAATAACAGCCTCGCCTGATATAATTCTGTCCTAACCACGATTTAGGCCTGTAAGGGCTGATAATTTACAAACTGAGAAGGTTGAGGAGTAAACTAAGTCACAGCAACAGACCTTAAAGTTTGTCCCAAAATCAAGACAGAACAAAATACACCTCTCACTCAGTGTGAGGAGACAAACAGGCAGAGATTTACAGTTAGGAACTCCCGAGTCCTGTGCCACTGGGGAAGGAGCACATACCCACCCCCTGAATCAGAGGAATGCAGGTCTTATCCCAGCAAACAAATCCTGAGGGAAGACAAACCTCTGAAACCACTGCACACACTTAACACCTCCTGGGGAGAGCACAGTGCATACAGGAACTTTTTGTTCCCTTAAAACAGATCTCTAACACCTCCTCCTCAAAAAAAAAAAGTTTCAGCCGTCAAAGGCCCCAGCCGTGCACTTGAGAGCTCTCCACGGCCAGGACTCCAGCTTTCCCATTTCAATTCCAAGGCACCCCAGCACTCTTCAAACATCTCCAGCCCTTCAAGGACAGAGCTCAGAGAGTATTTGCAAAGTGCCTGCTGCATTCCAGGTCACCGCCGTCCCTCTGAAGATGACTATAAGGATCATAGCAAAGATCGTATTACAGGAAACAAAAGAAAAGTGAAGGTTTAAAAATAGACTTGTCATTGCCCACAGCAAACTGCTATAGCCACAGGAGTCTTCTTAAAGGAGAAGCTGAGATGGGCTTCAATGCAGACCATAAAAAGACATGAGATTTGGAAAAAGAATTTCTCTTCTGAGAGATCAATGCATCGTTTTAAAAAGTGGGTTTGTACAAACATGCCAGTTCTGCAGCTCAGTCCAGAACCTGAAAGTTCCCACCAGTAACATCATCCTGAGGCACTGGTGCCTCCAGCACACCTACATAAACCCCAACTCCTTGAGAACCTGCTGAAGGTGAATTGTTCTCTCAATTATTGGAAAACAAAGTGGTTTAGTTTCAATTTAGGTAAAAGTACTGCTAGAAACAAGTTTTGTTAGTGTTTTTCTACAGACAGAGTTGGAAAGACTGCCTGGGCAGCTTCCCGTACGATATTCATGGCCCAGATGTCACAGGCCAGCATGTGGGTTTAGAGTCTCCAGGTTAAGATGCACACCTGAGCGGGCTGAGAGCGGCTGTGTGCTCCAGGACCGTCGGCCGTGTGCAGCCAGAGCCCTGCACGGAGCCAGGCCACACGCTGCCCCCTCCTTCCCCGCCGGAGCGCAGGGCTGCGCACAACCGGGGGCTCAGAACCCGCCGCCTCCCGCAGCAGCACGTCTGGCGACGGCAGAAGCACCTTTAGCAGATGAACTGGCACCAGGGACTTTGGCCTGTAACCTTCTCATCCCCATCAAACCACGGACCTTCAAGCACACTGACGTGGGCAGTGCCAGCACAGCCACGGGGAGCTCACTGCGCTCTGGCAGCGCTCCGCGCCTCCCACCCGGGCAAGCTCCGTGCCGCCCCACCATTGCCACCGCGAAGAAAAATAACTCTACCCCAGCCAAAACCAACACGAGTTAATAAAAAGCAGAGAAAAGGGAAAGCCCCAGCCCTGCCCTCCCCGCGACACCGCAGCGATGTCGCAGTCCCCGAACACGGCCGCGGCACCGCGGGGCCTTTGTGCGCCCCCCGCTCGGACGCGGGGACCCCCGGGGCGCCGCCCCCAGAGAACGCTCCCGGGGCGGCGGGACCGACCTGCTCCGGGGGCCGGGACTCACCGGCTCGGGCCGGCGGGACGGAGCTGCCCGGTGC
>VZRO01003461.1:202766-284704 GCA_013397915.1 Daphoenositta chrysoptera
ACACCCAGGGACAGACAGGGACACCCAGGGACAGACAGGAACAGACAGGGACACCCAGAAACACCCAGGGACACCCAGGAACACCCAGGGATACACAGAGACACCCAGGGACAGACAGGGACACCCAGGGATACACAGAGACACCCAGGAACACCCAGGGACAGACAGGGACACCCAGGGACACCCAGGGGTACACAGAGACACCCAGGCCTGAGGGCCCCTCTCAGCTGGGGCTCCTCTCCAGGCTGAGCAGCCCCAGCTCCCTCAGCCTGTCCTGGGCCCCGAGATGCTCCAGGCCCTTCCTCAGCCCCGCAGCCTCCGCTGGCCCCGCTCCAGGAGCTCCCTGGCCCTGCTGTGGGGATTGATCACAGGTAGGGCACGATGATCTCAGAGGTCTTTTCTAACCTAACTGATTCTGCGATTCTGCTCCTGTGTCACAAGGGACATGGTTTTACTTTTCTTCCACACATGTGGCACTTTCCAAGCAGCAACATGAACATCTGTAAGACAAGGTGAGGGACTCAGACGAGCAAAACAGAAGACATGGAGATGTAGCATGAGTCAGGCTGGGACAGCATGGATAGCAATCAGCTGTGGTGCCAGGGCAGGAGCCGAATGCTCGTTTGCTCGGGAAAAGGCAGGTGGACAGAGGGTTTGGAAAGTGCTCCCAATGAAACTCCTTTGTGCTTACAGCCCATTTATGCACCGCTCTCCAAATGGGGCCAGGATTTGACTCACTATGAGTAATAGGAATGTTTTAAACAGAGAAAAGAATACTAATTCCCTTAAAAATACAAATAGGTCTACATTTGGCTCAACAGCACAAGGCCAGTGATTTTCCACAGTGTACTGCCAAGTAGCTGAATGTGACATTCAAGTAGCTCATGTGTAGGTGTTCCTCGGGAGAAAATACAGCTCTAACAAGGACCGTTTTCCAAAAGAGTAGACTAAAGGTTTGGTATCTAATACAGCTTTTCAAAATTTAACCAAACAGCTAAATTTCCAGAAGTGCCAAGTTTCCCTTGAGGCCCCACAGGTGGTGTTGGCAGCCAACACTTCTGAACACCCACCTTCTTATTTGCAGCCTAAAGCACTTTTGACAGTAGTAGCCCATGTGGTTATCCAAGCTCCCAGGAAAGGGTGACACTGTTGGGCCAAGAGCCACCCCTCACTAACGCCTGCCGGGTTCCCAGGAGACACGACGAGCTGCATGGTTCAGAGGCACTTTGCATGAAAAAGTTTCTACTTTACATCTGGTAGAAGAATATGAATTTTGGAACCTATCATTGAGTAACCCACGCATGGCTCACCAAGGGACAGCTGTTGCTAAGTGCTCATTCACAGCCACAGGAGGAACCAGTGCTGGGAACTGGAATTAGGCAGCTCCTGCCCACAGCCTCCTGTAACTGGATCACATACAGTTTACATGCCACTGATTTCTAATTAATAGTGAAGCAGAGGGAAGAATTAGCTTACTGAAGTAATCTCAGCATAATCTATAAACAGGGCTAATTTTCTCTTCTTTTGAATGCCACTTCTTATTTATCATCATAAGCATCCGTACAAATAAATTTGCTTTACAAACAGTGCAGGTTTTTTTCAATTACCTTTTCTATAAGTAACATGATTGTTGATAGGAAATTCCACCTGTAAATATAATTTTATCTGTAATAATGTTATTTGGGGAGAAAACCAGGGCTGCAGTCTGAGAGGGATATCATGACAAAGTGTTTGGGTTAGTGGCTGGTAGTGCCATCTCAGTCAGAAGTGCCTGAGATCGGGGGAGGATCACACGGCTGTCTCTGTCCCTCAGATGCCCCTCCCTGTGCCACTCTCTGTGCCACTCAGATGCCACAGCTGGCACAGTGGGGGTAGTAAAGCATCTGGCTTGTCAGGTGTTTTACAGTCCCCCAAGGAATGGTGGGGTGGATTCGATGGGGATATTCATACACGGCTGATTTTGCACAGCTTTGCAAGGAGCAGAGTGTGATTAAATTTGGGGTCTTCCAGTTCCCAGCAGTAGAACCTCATGTGGCTCTTCCCGTGCTGGGGAACAGTCTGGAACTTCTTCCCAGATAATGTTTGCAACAATCAGGTGTAATAATGGCATGTCCATGTGAAAGGAGTACTGTGGGCACAAATTGCTACCCACAGACATCAGAATAAACACATTAATGTTATGCAAATACCATGGTCTTCAGAAGTCTGCGGGCCCCGGAACACAACACACACAGAGCATACCTTGAGCTGTGGGGCAGGTTCACCCTGTCATCCTTCCACACAGAAAACCCTCCCAAGACAGCAAGTATAGCAAAATCGGGCTTCTCTGTTTTGAAACAATTTCCATGGTAACTTGAACTGCCTTGATTCTTCATAAATTCTGCGTCTCTCTGGAGCAGCTGGGATTTCAAGTCAGACCACTTTGAAATGCTCTGGGAGTGTAGAAACAGCTCTCACAGCTGAAAGATGCCATAGAGGAAATGTTTGGAAAAGGAGGCTGCTGGACCCCAAACCAGTTCCCTCATTTGGTAAGACCATCTCTCTTTAGACTCCCGTGTCTTTTCAAGCTCTGTGGAGTGGCGAGCACCATCCCAGACAAACAGAGGGGCGCAGGCAAAGCTGGGAGTCTGGCCCAGGCCAGCAGCACCACACAGGGAGGGCCCTGGGGACAGACAGAGCCCAACAGCAAAAAACCACCACTAACAAACACTGTTATTCCTTCTAAAATACACAGTAAAATATAATTTTGTTGTAACACACAAAATGAGGCTGTGCATGACAAAGCCAACCTGATAATTGCTGCTGAGGTTTTTAACTCTTTAGCATTAATAACATCAGCCCATAAAGACTTTGCTTATATGCTTGAGGTGAGCTGTAGTACAGAAATAATAATCCAGGTGACCTTCCAAGCTGCTGCTTGTCATGAATTATTTTCTTCTGCCTTGAGGAAATTTCTAAATATATATCTGTATATATGCATGCAAACAAGCAAACCTGGCAGTTGCAATATAGCAAAGTTGCATCACCGCCCCCTCCCAGTGCAGCAACTGGCCTGAGCACAGCCGCTGAGAAAACCCCAGGAAGCACTCAGGTTTGAAATTAAAGAGCTTGTTCTAATATTTAGCTGGGATAAATGTGACTGGGAGTACATGTATTGCATCAGGCGTGTGAGTCAGGTACGTGAGTCACAGACGGAGCCGCGCTGGGGCTGCTGGAGCAGCCGGTGAGGCCTGTCCGAACAGCTCCGCGGCATGCAGAGCTCCCATCGACTGCCCCAGGACACTCCAGGAGGGTAAGGACAGACGGGGACATGCCTGCTGTCCCAGCAGCTCTGGAGAGGGCCTCACCCCGAGCACCTTCCACAATTCTCCTTTCTCAGGTCCTTACCTCGTGTGCATCTTTACATCACAAACCCCATGGACTTTCAGGCTTTGGGGAGCCAGGTGCAATTCAGCGTGAGCACAGAGAAGAGAACCCAACTCCAAGTAATTAACAATAATATATAATTGCTACCAATTTGGTTTTACACAAATTACACAGTATTATTAAATTAAGCAGACCATGTTCTTGCATCTGAGCATTAGCAGCATAACTCACTTTCATGCCATTTTTACAAATAGCACTGGTAATTAGTCCTGTGCTTTCCAAGCCCATCACATGCAGTGCTTTGTTTTCAGCAAAACACCCACCAAAAAGTGCCCAAGTTCTCTAATTGCAAAGATTCACTTCACAGGGCTGCACAGTTCCTTTCTGCTCTGGGTGTTTTTCAGGAACAGCCAACTGGAATTTTTTGAAATTATGCCGAAACATAAACGATGAAAACTACTCCCCAGCTGAGGGGGGAGTCTTTGCAGGCCAAGGTTCAGCCCGTGGGACTCACTCTCACAATGGAGTTACCAGGCACCGGGGATCAGGGTGGAAATGCTGGCAAGCTCATTTCCATTTCAAATGCCAAACCCGGGATACGGAGGAGCTCTCCCTTCGGACGCCAGCGGAGCTCTGCGGACATGGGGTACTGGTGACCCGCTAGATGCCCCAGCTCAGTGCCCTGCTCGCTGCCGTGCTCATCATGCTGACCAATGCACCAGCAGCTGCTTTTTCACCGAGGCACCACAGCCAGGCTGTCCCCCGTGCCCGCTCCTGCCCAGAATGGGTGTCCCCACTGCCAGCCCTGTGTCCCGCCAGCCCCGCTGGCACAGTCGCCCGCTCTCCTTCTGCTTAGCTGGGAAGGAGCTTTTTTTGGCCTCTGCTTCTGTCATCTGGCATTTAAATGTAACGAGAGCTCTCGTTGCTAACATTTATAGGAGCAAAATATTTAAGTTCCAGGGCTTGTAACACGTTATTCGTGTCCCCTTGCCAGGCCCAGCTGCAGGTTCCCAAAGCCTTCCCTGCGCTCCCATCGGGGCCGTGCCAACGAGCGGCCGCCATCCCCGGCTGTGCGGCAGTGGTGAGCAGGAGCTGCGGGGCGGGAGCCGCCAGCACCAGCACCGGCACCAGCACCAGCACCAACACCAGCGCCAGCACCAGCACCAGCGCCAGCACCAGCACCAGCACCAGCACCAGCGCCAGCACCAACACCAGCGCCAGAGCCGGCGCCAGCGCCAGCACCAGCGCCAGCGCAGCGGCGCTGGGGCACCGGGGGGCTCCCGGCGCTGGCTGCACCCAGAGAGAGCTGGCACACGAAGGACGGTGGAGAGTTTGTCGAACTGGTCCTTGTGGGGGGGACACATGGAGGAGGAAAAGGGAGAAGGACAAGGCTCAGTCACCAGGCTGCAGTTAGGGTGGTTCAAAGTGCCTGATTCAGTCCTGCCTGTGCCAGGGCGTGTTTGGACGCTCCCGACGCTCCCTCTGCAGTCTCGGCAGTCAGCCTGCAAAACCCGAAAGGAAAGGTGGAGAGCAAGTGCAGCCCGCTCTGCCCGCATGGAGCTGTATGTGGCCCTGTCCCTCAGCCCCTCCTCGGAGCCCGAGGTGCCAGGCTGCCCAGGGATGCTCCTGCTTCCAGCAGGGACTGGGGCGAGAGGACTCGGAAGCAGAAAGCCCCAGCCCCACAGCCATCTAATAAAGATGTTCCTGGCTTTTGAAAAAGCCTAAAGCACCTTAAACTGTTACCAAGGAGTCTCTTCTTCCTGCTCCTGTCCTATCTACCCTTTGCTGCGGTAACCTCGAGAGCTGGTTTCATCAACCTGTACCAGGCACAGCAGGAGGACAGCAGTGGCTCCCATCCTGGCCCCAGTGGCTTAGGGTCATCCCGAAGCCACGGGTCCTGGACACGCTGGACACCTCAGGGACTGTGCAGAACAAGAAGAGACTCTTCTGACCCTTAGGGTCACAGCAAGAAGCTCAAGATGCAAACCCCAAAGGCTCAGTTAGACAATAAAGAAAAAAATCCCATTTTTTAAGCTTGCAGATTTTTGAGCCAGTCTCCAGATCTCTCTCCCTTCGGTTGAACCACGGGAACCTTCACCTCTGCAGGAGCAAAGCAGGGGCCAGCTGCTGTCTCAGCCACCAGCATCTTCTGCTCCCACTTGTCTCTCATGACTCCCCCCCTCACATGGGGTCAGGAGGGTTTCATCACCTGCATCCCTCTGTGACAGGCTGCTTCAGGGGCCAGGCTCTGAGCTGGAAAACCGTATCGAGTACTTTGGAGCAGCCTTGACATGTGCTCTTCTATCCTGAGAGCAGACACAGGGGAAATGAGTGGACTGCAGACACAGGAGGGAGAGGAGATGCTGGATGCGTGGTCTTGGCCTGACACCTTCCAGCAGAGACCAGGACTCTGAGGCCTCCATAGCACAAGGGGTGGTGTCAGAGCAGCAAGGGACAGAGCCTGAGCAGCTGATAGGGAGGGCAAGCTGAGGGAGCAACAGCCATAGTGAGGACAGTTCTCATCATTTTGTTCTCCAAAAGCCAGGCATCAAGTTCATTTTCCTCTCCAATAGCTGATAAAGAGGCTGGTTAGGGGAAGACAAGTATTTCATCATCTGACTCAGGACAGGGAACTGAAGACTACTCACTGTGATGCTTCTAGACAGCTGGAAAGGGACAGAGGGAGAATGTCTGTCAATACTGGAGGTGACAGAAATAACCCAGGAGTGTATCAGAGGGCAGACAGCCCAGCACAGCCAGTGTGTGCCATGAGATGCTGCTGTATTTAAATAAAGCACTTTGAGAGAGCCCAGATTTCTTCAGCTGTCTGTGACTGGCATGGCTGAGGGTACAGCCTGACTCGCGTGCTACTCCCTGGGTGAGCCCAGCACAACCCAGCTGGCTGCTAATCTGCAGGGTCCTTTCTGGGAGCACGGTTCTCCTGTGGAATAAACTATGTCTGGAATGTGGTATGGCACATAGCAGGGTGCTGCTGCCACAGCTCAACTCCAGAACACAGGGAGAGCTGGGTGAGGTGATGGGAAGCAGGGACGAACTGCTGTGTAAACATTTCCAGGGATGGGCAGCCACAGCTTCTCTGGGCAACCTGTGCCAGGGCCTCACCACCCTCACAGCCAAGAACTTCTTCCTAATCTCTTATCTAAATCTCTCTCTCCTCTTTTAGTTTACACCTTGTCCTATCACAACAGGCTCTGCTAAAAAGTTTGTCCCCAGCTCTCTTGAAGCCCCTTTAGACACTGGAAGGGGCTCTGAGCTCTCCCTGGAGCCTTCCCTTTTCCAGGTGAGCACCCCCAGCTCTCCCAGCCTGGCTCCAGAGCAGAGGGGCTACAGCCCTTGGAGCATCCCTGTGGCCTCCTCTGGACTCTCTCCAGCAGCTCCATGTCCTTCTGCTGTTGGCCCCAGGGCTAGGGCAGCTCTGCAGGTGAGGTCTCACCTGAGCACAGGGGCAGAGGGGCAGAATCCCTGCTCCCCTGCTGCCCACACTGGGGATCAGCCCAGGACATGGGAGTGTCTCTGGACTGCCAGTGTATGTTTTCAGGTCGTGTCCAGCCTCTCACCCCTGGCACCTCTCCTGTTCCTTGGGATTTCGCTTGCTGTAACTGAGCAAGCTGCATCCTCCGTCACCACCTCTGTGAGGGTTGCGTGCTGCTGTGCATTTTTGAACAGCTGGCAGGGGCTGATCGAGGGCTGGCTGCATTCTGCCTCTGGGAGGAGTTTGCAATGACGCCACCAAAAAGAAAAGGGGGAAAGGAATTCTGTCTGTGCCCGCTGCATGGAGAAACGTTTCCACACAAGGTGGCACCTGTTTCCTTCCTTCCAGTCTCGAGCCAGAGATGCTGAAAGGCACCTGGAAACGTATTCTGAAAATTAACTCCTGGTAAACAGGATGCAGAATCCATCATTAGTTCCCTCATTAGCCATTGCTTTTCCCTGGGCACTCAGGCACCACAGGAATTGCTGCCACAGTCAGCGCTGGGACTGGGCAGCAAGCAACGGGCAGGAGGGATGGGGTGACAGCAGCTGCCTCCACTCCAAGTGCCCAGGTCTAGGACACATGGACATCCATTCAGAGCTTCCCAGCACCAGGAGGGTCCTGGGAGCTAAAGGGGATCCCTGCCCACTCCCCATGTGCAGTACTGCACATCCCACTGCAGATGGGCAGAGGTTTATGTGCTCCAGATCTACCCTGTGCTTTATCTGACAGAGATTAATGCTCTGTGCCTGTAATTTAAATCACAGTTAAGGTATTTTAGAATATCTCTTCCCACACTCTGCAGACCAGTGCAAGCTCTGCTGACATATGAGGCACTTTTGCATCCAATGCAGGATGCTGGAGAGGCCTGCCTTCCACTGCAGGGCTTTTCTTCTGATCCTGGCCTTTCCACACAAGGAAAATGCACACTATTATTGCATATTAGAAATGCAGCATAGCTAGAACAGCTCTTGCATCAAGCCGTCAGACAGTACCACCACTCGCAGGCTAAGGGAGGAACTGGGCTCTCCTGCCCCCCTGTGCTTTGGTGTCTGCATAGAGCCCACTGGGCACCCACAGGACCCCCCTGCCCAGCAAGGGGGCCTGGCACAGAGATGCTCCTGCTGAGCATCTCCTCTGGCAGCACGGCCAGCAGCGCCATCCCACCCCACCCTGCCCCAAGGTGTGCACACCTGAGCATGGTGGTTTTAAACCTTAAAAACCTCAGTGAAGTGTGGAGGTGCCAGATCCCTTACTTACACCAAGGTCCTTGGTCCTCAGAGTTGCAGAGAAAGACAGGGATATGTCTCGAAGGCTGCAAGAAACCACTTTCATTTTCATGTGATTATTTTTAACCCCATCATGCTTCTCCCGCCTGTGTCCAGCTCCATGGTCTCTGCCTGCCCAGTTCTGGCCCAGTGTCTGGGGGCTCAGGCTCCCCGTTGGTGGAACAGGACAGCAGGTCAGGGAGGGGTGCAGGACAAACTCTCCCTCTCCAGCCTCCCTTGGAAGAGAAGGAGAAAGGCCACAGGGACAGAAAATATGATAAATACAGGGAAAAGGAAAGGAATTGTTTGAAAAAGGACAAAACCCAGACTTCAAGTCTGCTTGGCTTACCTGGGTGCAGGGAAGAGGAAGAAAAGGCAGGGATGGTTTTGCCGGGGTCTTCCTCCACATGTATCTCCACAGGGCACTGAAATGCAGAGCCAGCACCAGCAGGACTAAGTGCCTCCTCTGGAACTAACATTTACTCTCTTTAGCTGTTTCCATCTCAATAAAGTTGGATAAAGTAGGGTCTGGATGCTTCCCTTTGAAATAGTGGGGCCAGTGTAAGTCTGCCCTTGCATGGAAGCCCCTAATCCCCCATGGAGTGCAGGGAAGTGTCTGAACAGCCGTGCTCAGTGAGCTCAGATCCTGACAAATCCAGCACATGAGGTGATGCAGCAGCTACCACCAAGACCACCATGATGCCAGGGCCAAGGACCAGCTCATGCCATGCTCCAGCCCTGCACCAGCTGTGGGCACTCCATCAGTGTGGGGCACACGGGCAGGAGGGCAGCTTTGGGGGGCACAGGGCTGGGGCTCAGCCACCCAAACCCCCACATGTTGCCTGATGGGAAATTGTTCCTTGTCCTGTTTCTGAGATGTGATTGGGCTTGACAAGCAGCATGGCTTTATGAACTGTGCTCGGGCCTTGCATCATTTGCCTTATTGTGGCCGACATCTCCTCCCAACCCTCCTTCCTGCCTGCACCCACAGGCACTGGCAGCTGCAACAGGCATCTACAAGCCCAAAGAGTGAAAGACGAATGGATAAAAATACCCACGTAAGAAAAAGAAAACAAAAAGGGGAAAAAAAACCAGGAACCATCTGGATTCTAAGCCTGGAGAGCAGAGGAGCACTGGGCAGGAAAGGAGCAAGTGGAGAGGGGCTTGCTTGCAGGTTCCAACAGCCAGGGAGCACTGCTGATTCTGTGTCTGCTCCCACCACAGCCGGTCTCTGGAGCCACATCCCTGCTCTGTCTCAGCAAACTGGGCATTTACACAAACCTCTGTGGGTACTCCCAGCAGGCAACAGCTCACCCATCCCTGTGGGGTGGGGAGAGTTGGAGCAGCTCACCCATCCCTGCAGTGTGAAGGGAACTAAAAGCAGCATGGAGTAAGGCAAGGGGGAACCTACCCCAGAGTGGATGGGAGGTCCCTGTTGCCAAACTTCCTCACTGTTCATCTTCCTTCTCACTTCAATTTCATCTTGCCTGGAGGCACGAAAGGAACTCAGCCTTGGGAGAAGCAAGATGCCAGAAGCAACATTTTCTGCTGAAGCAGATCCATGTAGGGCCAGAGAAGAAGTCTGTCCAGGAGGGGCAGCAGCAGTCCATGTGGAGACAGGCAGAGCCAGGGCAGGGACCCCTGCTCCTGCAGCAAGACAGCGGCAAACCAGCACCAACCCCAGCCAGGACCTGGGTTTAAACCCAAGCAGAGCCCTTTTCCCAAGGCATGTGTGGGGCCAGCCTGGTGCTCCTTGAATCTGCAAGGGCAGACGTGCATGGCTGCCACCCTTGTGTCCTCACCTCCCGGGCAGCCCAGCGGGGCAGGACGCCCAGAGCGTGGGCACAGACCACCACCTGCCCTGGCACCACTGGGGCAGGGCACCTAGATCCCCTGCCTGTTCCCAGGGTGAATCCCACCTGCCATGGGCAAGGCTGCAGGGAGGGAATGGTGGGAAAAATGACTTGTCCACAACTCTAAGGAACGTTCCTGCAGTGGAGTGGCAGCACTCTCAGCCCCTCCTGTGGAGCCACACGGGACTGGCAGATCAGCAGCTCCCGAATAAATCCTGAGTAGCGACACAGGTCAGGCAGCTGATTTCTGCCTGAAATAAATGGCTTTGCGGCAGTGCTTCACCTCAGGGAAAACATGTCCTGACAAGCTGCAGTTACTCAAGTGCCCGGAGGGTTTGTGGAGCCTGGTTCCTTTGGAGAGTGTTTTACTGACTGCTCCCAATGCCAAGAGCAGCTTTATACAAATAATAAACAAGGCAAAACATGGAGCCAGAGCAAACAGCTGATAAAAATCCACATTTTGCTCCCTGTGTTCACTTTCCTGGCTCTGCAGCACAGGGCGGGTAAGGGGAGCAGGAAATCTTTGTGCTGCTGGCACATGGCCTTCCTCCTGTCAGGTAAAACAGTCCCTGGTGCTTCTGCTGCTCCCTTATGCTGACTGCCAGGAATCATCACTAGAGGAATGCACAAGACATCCCTTGGACTGCGAATGTTCATCAGCTCTCTGCTGTTGAAGCAGAACTATGAGGCTGAGCACAGGCTCACATGCCCTGCCGGGGTGGTGGTGGAGGATCTCGCTCCTGCGATGGGCACCACCTGTCCCTCCTGCCCAGCCCGACCCGGCAGCCACCGACAGGGCTGAGCTCCAGGCTGCTGGAATATCTCATCCATCAGCAGCTCCAGGGAGCTGCAGCAGCAGCAGCACCGCAGGAGGGAAGGCAGAGACGAGCCGAGTGGAGAAGGAGCTGCTGGGGCTCGTTGGGAGCAAGGCTGCAGAGCCCTGGCAGGACGCGGCGGGTGCGAGCTCCCTGCCTCGCACAGGCTGCCATCGCTGTCTGTTCTAAAATAGCATTTAACATGACAAGAGGTGTCAGATGGGCGCGGGAGCGCTGGCTCTCCCCAGCTCTTCTCTTGCCGAGAGCCTGTCTACACTGCCATATGTTACTCTGCCGTATACTTCATCGTGCTTTATTTGTCATCCTCTAGCACATATGGTAACAGCTCCACTGCCTGGCACTTGGAGAGGCTGGATTTAGCTCTGAATCAGGCACAAACAAACACTCACTTGGGGCAGTGTTCTTTGGTTCTCACCATCCCCACCTCCCCATGCTGCTTCGAGGAAGAGAAAGAGGCAGGCAGCTGGGCTAGATCAGCACTGTAGGTCCCTTCCAACTGAAAGCATTTTATTTTAGTATTTTATCCTATCCTATTCCATTATTCTATTCTATTCTATTCTATTCTATTCTATTCTATTCTATTCTATTCTATTCTATTCTATTGTGTTATTCTATTCCATTCCATTCTGCAGCCTCTGCCACGGCAAGCAGGAGAGGTAGGAAAAGAACAGCCACACTTCAGTTTGGGATTTACCAAAAGCCATCCCAAAGAAGAACAACCATGGGAAAAATAGTCACAGACGAAGGAACCAAAAGTGAGGGACTTCTCATACTGGCCAGGCAGGGAGCTGACCTGCACCAGACAGGCCCTGAAACCTGCATGGCCACGGTGGTGGCTGCTGTCCCTTCCCTTCAGTGTCACTTCTGGGAAGCCAAAAGCACTATCCAACCGTTTCCCTTGGTGTAATCATGTTTACTTAAACAGAACACACTGGTTCCTTTTACTTTGGGCACAGCAGGGACAAACACCAGAGGAACATCGCTCGCCCTCCAATTCTCAGCCTGCCATTCCAGATAGAGCTGTGGCTCCAGGAGACTCTGTCCCTGCTCACTCAGCCAGGGCCACCCTCCAAAATCTTGCCCCTTTTGCCAGCACAGGGGAGGTCCCTGCCTGGGAGCGAGCACACCAGGGGCAGAGGCTCAAGCAGGGCAGGGGCTTTGCTGACTACCAGGCAGGGATGTCCCAGCTGACTGTGCTGGAACACTATTTTTCATAAGAGAATATTTAGGAAGTTGTCCACGTGCTTGGGAAAATTGTTTTATTGTGGGATGGTTTGAACCGTGCACCCTTCCAGCTGTGCCCAGAAATACTCTGCCATGAAAGGCAGGCGGAGAAAGGGGAGACATGGAAGCACTGCTTTATCAGCCCAGGCAGCCCAGCAGCATGTGGGAACACTCGTGCCCTGCCTCAGGGTCACTCAGCTGTCCAGCTGTCTGTCCATCTGTCCATCCACCATTCTGCTGAACCCTCACTCCCTGACGAAAGCCCTGCCCAGCCATTGTGGAGGTGGGTGCAGGGCCAGGGCCTCATGTTCCTCCACCAAACAAGACCAGAGAAGGAGGAGAATCCACAGGAAGCCTCAGCCTGATCTCACCTCCCCCAGAGCATTCCCAGCTGCCTCTGGCAAACAGCAGCAAACTTCTGCTTCTGTTCCCCAGATCAGGTAACTCTCACTGGACATGACTGCAAAGCTCTGCATGGAGCCCACAGGGCAATCCGCTGTGTGCCTGGAACCACAGCAATCGCACCAAGGAAACTTTTGTGCAGCCTCAAGGAAACTTTTCTGTGCTCCTCACAGAAATCTGGTGCTTTCTGAAAGGGAAAAGAGTCTCCAGATCCTTATTCTTCAGGAGTGCTGTGGAGTGTCAGCAATAAGTCATTTTTGGCAGGCAGCATCCAGGGAGGGAGAACTTCATCAGAGCAGAGAAATCCTTCCAGCCTGCCTTTGGTATGACTCCAGCAAGCCTGAAATATCCCTGAGAGCTCTGCTCCTTCTCAGAGCTATCCTGACCCTGTCTTGGGCAAAGTACCCAATTTACATGTTCCCAGGCCACTGGCTTGCAGTGTTTATTAATTTTTATACAGGGTTTTATATTTTAAAGGGTTTGGATGGGTAGCAAAATGGACATTTGCTCAGGGAAAGGCTGTCTCAGTTACAACAATTTCCGTCCCTCCCTATTAGGGCAGCAGGACCGTGTTACTGCCTGAATGCAGGGTGCAAGTGAGCCCCATACAATGTGCTTTCACCCAGTAATTAATTACCTAGCACTTCTCTAATTATCAGAGCTTCCATCGACAGCAAGTGCCAGATTCTGCCCCTCCAGCAGCTGCCTAAAATATCTTGCAGGGCAGTGCCTGCTGTTGTTGGGAGAGGAGGCAGGACCAGTATCTCTAGCCTGCTCCTGCGGGAGCAGCACGCACTCCTCCCGCAGCCCCACGAGCTCTCTGGCTCCCCTGGCCTGGGACCTGCTGCCTCTGGCACACCGCACGCTGTCCTGACGGGCTCCTGGGCCGAGACGGGGCTGGGTGGACCATGAGAGCCAACAGTGCTGTCTGGGCATTGCTGAGTGAAATCAGCCTCTCCAGGCTGGGCTGGTGGTCCAGGAGCTGTTCTGAGTGGGGTGGAGGTTGGCTACAGCCCAAATTCCGTTTTTGTGCACTCCAGACAAATGCAGGGATGTTTTGGATTTGCACCTACTGGGGCCAGAGAACGGCTCAGCTGGCAGAGGTGTCCAGGCCAGCAGCCATGGCCAGGCTGTCCTTCGGTCCCCAGGGCCAAGGAAACACAGCCCAGGGTGGGAGCACAGCAACATCCAGCTGGGACAGACCCGTCTCCCCGGGGTGCAGGTGTGCAGCCACGTGCTCGGTGCCCACCCCACCGGCCAAAGGGCACAAGGTCACTGGCCCCGGCCCTAGGGCTGCCAGTCAAGGTTATTGGTGACGCACCTGCCCAAAAAGCCAATCTGGGAGGAACCGTGCCAGACAAGGAGGAACTTTGGCACCTGAGCGAACACAGGGAGCAGGCGGCCGCGGGGGACTGGCCACTGCTGACCTTGGGAGCTGCACAAAGCACAGGAGGTATTTAACCCCCTGCAGAGCCCCTTGAAACCTCTTCTGAGCTCTAAACCTCGACAGCTGAGGACACAGGGAGTGTTTTCCTTACCGTTTTGGCAGGGTATCGCTTTCAGCTGACTCTGGTGGAGCCGCTATGACGGAAACAACAGGTTACTCCGGGTGAGTAACAGGGCAACATTTGAATTTGTTTCAATAAGAGAAGAAAAATGTTCTCTGGGTTTCATTTAAGCCTCATTTATAAAACTAACCTGCATTGTTAGTTAGTTGCTTTCCATCACTTACAGCAGGTGGAAAGGGACAGCAAGCTGGCCTCTGGCTGCCTGCAGGATCTGCAGTCACCCTGCCAGGCAGTTATTTGGGACAAGCGTGAAATCCTGATTTGCTAAGAAACAATTTTGCTTAATAAACTGTCACATAGAAAATAGGACAGCACATCATCCCTGGACATTGCTGGCAAAACCCTATGAAGGAAAGAGCTAAGGTTGCTATCAACAAAATTGATAAATATTGAGACATATGTTTTGCCAAATACATAGATATAATAACAGAGAGCAGAGAGCATAGATATAATATCAAAGAGGTTACCTGGAGCAGAAAGACAGCTGGTCCAGACACCACACAGAGCTGGCTCATCCCTTGTCCCCGCCCCATCCCTTTTCCGACAACCGGGCCGCTTCCAGGCTGCCTGGTGCCCCATTTCTGCCTGTCCCCCTCCCTGTGGGCACTGCCTGGTGCCCCAACCCATCTCCTCGTTGTCTCCCTGCAGGAGCGGCCTTGTCCTTGTTAAAAACCCACACTTGGACTTGATGGAGGAGGATGTCCTGTACCACTTGGACTTGGGAACAAAGACGCACAACCTGCCAGCAATGTTTGGGGACATAAAGGTAAAGAGCAGGTGCAAAAGTGAGGCAGCAGCTCCCCCCTGCACAGACTCTCCAGCTGTGCATCCCATGGAGCTACCGGCCCATGCCAGGGCCCCACTGCTGCCTGGGATCCCGCTGGGATGGGGTCTGGCTGCTCAGCTAAGAGACTCAGCAGCCCAGGGCAGCTTGGGCAAGGCGGTTGTCTGTCCTTTTTTCTTTTGGGCAGAAATCACAACAGAAAATTATCCTTTTAAAAACCTGTAGTTCTGCAAAACTTGACTTTATATTGACCCCATGTTGGAGGACAGACAGAGAAGGCATTTGTCCAAAGCATCTTGATCATCATCTACTGGAGACAAGGGAAGGAGTATGTCAAATCATTTTTGGCTCAGACCCACTGTCAAAAGTGACTTGTCACAACTGCATCC
The DNA here is from genome assembly GCA_013397915.1 of Daphoenositta chrysoptera. Lineage (NCBI taxonomy): Eukaryota > Metazoa > Chordata > Aves > Passeriformes > Daphoenositta > Daphoenositta chrysoptera. The sequence continues at coordinate 217,950 of VZRO01003461.1, forward strand.
TCTTCCATTTCAAACCAGAGCCTTTCCCTAGTCGTGCGGGGGAAGAACCTCGGTGCCCAGGGCTGGAGCAGCCTGGCACAGCACAGCGTGGGCTCCTGCTGCCCTGTGCCCTGGCAGCAGGATCAACAGCACTGCCCTGGCAGCTGCACACTCATCCTCCTCCTACCTTCATTGAGCATATTTTCCTTTAATATGTAAAATTTGTCCTTTCTCCTCCCTGACTTTATGGCCTCTATGCCATCAGCAGCGCTCACTAATTGCAGTCATCACTATTTATAGAATAAATTAACCAATGAGCTCCTCCAACACCTGTCTTTGCTTTGCTATCAGTGGTGATACTAACAGCTTAAATTTGCTGAATTATTTTAGATTTTCTTGCCTAGGACTGATACCCAAGTATGTGCAGCTGTACGACTGCCCAGACCCAGGGTAGTCACCACCTGACAGAGTCACAGCCTGGGTTTCGTGTTAACTCCTGGTTTTGCAACCCTCAGTTGTTCCAATGTCCCTCGACTGATGGTGAGGAAGTGGCATCCTGCTGCCTTCCCTGGGAAGATGTGTCTGGTGCAGCCACCACCGCCACATTCAGACTGCCTCGTGGTACTTGTTCTAGCTAAGTACCAACACACTGATATTTTATTTCCAGTTTGTCTGCGTTGGCGGCAGCCCAAACAGGATGAGGGCGTTTGCCCAGTTCATGCACCGGGAGCTGGGCCTGGCGGGTGACGGGGAGGACGTGGCTGACATCTGCGCAGGGTCGGACCGCTACGCCATGTACCGGGCAGGGCCCGTGCTCTCCATCAGCGTGAGTTCCGCGCCGCGCCCCGGGGCCCTCCGGGGCTGCTGCTGGCAGGGTCCCACAGCCAGACAGCGCTGGGTCCGTCTGCCCCGGCCACAGGGATGGGGCGGGCACGACCTCTCCCTCACAGGCCTCTGCCTCCCCCAACACCCACCAGCAGACTTTTTTTCCTCTTTTCGTTGTTCAGCCACTACCACCAGTGCAACCTCTCAGCCATGACAAAGCTGCTTCTGTTTGAATAGCATTCCCTAGCACCTGCACTCTCCATTTGGAAAGTGCCGCGTTAATAAGAGATGTGCACATGTTCTGCTCAGCTCAGTTTGGGAGGCAAAAGCCACTCCTCACCACACATGAACTGTGAAACGTTGCTGGGAGTATTACATTGATACAAGCTCTAAAATAAAAACCTGGCCTTATTATTAATTATTCTTTTAGAGCAGGATTTTTGGCACTGAACAAAGGGAAAAGCAAACTCAAGCTGTGCTGGGGAGCACTCACACCAAAGGCTTGGTCCTGGAGCCATTTCTTCAGGCATAAGATTAGTCTGAAATATGATTCACAGGAGATGGAATCATTCACACAACAGAGCTCATGTTTCGTCCTTCTGACAAAACCAAACCAATCCTGACCAAGGGAATCAAACCTGAGGGAATCAGTCTGAGAGGGTCCAAGGGGAAGAGCTGCCACAAGATTTGCTGTTTCCCAGCCTGGCAGCAGCAGTGACACAGCCAGAAGCAAATCCTCACCAAGCTCATGGCCATGCTACAGCTTTGGCCAGGGCAGAAGAGGACATGGGGCAGAGCACACAGCCACCCCGAGAAACATCACATAGAGCAGCTGCCAACATCACATTTCTGCAAGTTGCTTAGAAACACAACTGAACTCAAACATACAGGGGCAGGAACACAGATTCCTGCTCTGAATATTTACAATGAGAATAAATTTTGTAGGCATTGGTGAATAAGCCAGGCTAATGTTCCAGAATAACAACATGCAAAAAGGTTTAAAATATGATACAAGGCAAACAGAGCATTGGGTCTCACAGCCAAGAGAAAGGAGACAAAGCAGCACAAAAACTGGCTGCGTACTTTAATCAATGGAGCTTCCATATGCGCTTCCTTCAGGTTTTTGAAGATGATAGCAAAACCAAAAAAAATTGAGGCATTTTCAAGAGGAAAAACCAAACCCCATGGCACCAAACACCTTTTGTACTTAAAAGTTAAGCTAAAAAAAGGATGTTGGTCTAGCAATGGAGCAGAAGACAGATGACCAAGCAAGGGAACACTGGGCAGATGCAGCAGAGGCCCCAGCAGCTCCAAGCCTGCAGAACATCTGCCAGCCCTGGGGAGCAGCAGCAGAGATGGGAGTGGGGCAGCACAGTCCATGGAGGATGGGAATGAGCCAGTGCCAGCAGTGGGGAGCCAGTAGCCAAGCTGTGCTGGGAACAGAAGGGCAGCAGGAAAGGGAATGTGATCCAGGAAGAGGGACAGGCAGCCTGCAAGGCACGCAGCAAACACCCGACCCTGAAACTTGTCCTCACCAAGGGACACAAACCCTTCCATTGTCCTTTGTGCCTAGCAATGTGGTGGAGACAGTCCAGTGTGGGGTGAGGAAGGCTGGAAGGCACATGGAGAAGTGAAGGCTCAGCTTGTCCTCCCTGAAATTCACCACTTCCAGAGTACAAGCAGGACACAACAAAGTGCGAGTCAGCATGTGGCATAAGGATTGGCAATGCACAGGGACGGTCTTGGAGCATTCAGATGTTGGGATGCATTTGTGGACCTTCCTTGAAGCACAGGCACCATCTGTGTGCCAGCACAGGGTCCCCAGGGATGAACACCAGCTCTACTGACATGACGAGCCTTTAAAGCATCGAGGGGAGGAGAAGAGAAGTTAGACACTTCACCTGGACAGGCTAAAGATGCTACAGGCTAAAGATCCAAGATGTCTCTTCCCTCTCAAAAAAATTGCCGTTGGCATCATCAGCTGAAGAGGCCACAGCATAACCCTGAGCTCGTTGCAGTCACGTACCTGACAGCTGCTGCAGCCTCATGGGGACTGAAGTTTCTCTTTTCTCTCCTTCCAACAGCATGGAATGGGCATCCCTTCCATTTCCATCATGCTTCATGAGCTGATCAAACTGCTGCACCATGCAAAATGCCGGGATGTTACTATTATACGCATCGGTACTTCTGGGGGCTTAGGTAAGCGATTCGTGGTCTTTCTTCAGAGCAAAACAGCTATTATTAAAAAGAACTCTCAGCAATAGGTCATGCAGTTCTGAACTTTAGCATTTTGTCAGGTCTCTAAATATCAAACACCGTATTTTGGCTTGGGTTAAAACTTGTAGCGACTTGAAACTTGAAAACTTGTAGCGACTGGCTTGGCAGAGTGCACATTCTCAGAGTGTACGAAGGCCTTGATTCTACTACAGCCATATGTCACTTTCCAAACAGACAACATGAGTTAGTGGTGACCCAAATGAATCCGTGATCCCTGGCTGAGGCAGTGGTGCTGCTCATGCCTGCACAAGCTGGTAGGGGGGGACACGATCTCTGCAAGCCAGAAGCAGCTAAAACCCTGTCACTCAGCACATTCCCACAATCACTTACCTTGTGCTGATTCTGTACATTTTACTTGTACATCTGTGCTACTTCATGAATTTCAATTATTATCTGACATCTGCTTTACTCGCTGAAAAGAAGAGCCCCGTAAGCACACGTAGATTTGTTGAGATTTTCCTATTGTGCTGAAGTTTGGCAGCAGGACACAGGTGCTATGAGCTCTGGCAGCCTCAGCTTCTGTTTCCACAGGGATCGAGGCTGGGTCTGTTGTGATCACCGACACGGCTGTGGACTCCTCCTTCCAGCCACGTTTTGAGCAGGTGGTGCTGGATGATGTGGTGGTGCGGAGCACCGAGCTGGACAAGGACCTGGCAGAGGAACTGCTTGCCTGCAGCAGGGAGATTCCCGACTTTCCCACGCTCATTGGCCATACCATGTGCACCTACGACTTCTACGAAGGTAAAACCAGCTTTGTCTGTCCTTCCTCACCGCACGTAATGCCAAGTCTTTCTACTCTTGCATGAACAAAGCTATCCAGGGAACCCAGGCCACAGGAGGGCTGCAGGCAGACACCCATGTAGTGCTGGGGGGCCCAGGCAGAGCAGGGGGCACCCTCGGAACACACAGTACCTCTGTTTGCACCTTGCTGAGTTTGCCACCAAACTGTTCCCCTACAGCAAGACTGTCACTTCAGAACTACCAAACACTAGGAAAACATTAGGTTGTCTGCGAGATTTCCATAAACAAACTTCGGTTACTCTGGAACCATTTCCTTTGCAAAATTAAATGCTGATTGCGGAGTAGATGAAATGCAATAAATGAAGAATTAATAATCTGAGCACTATTTATAAACCTTTAGATCTGCTTGCAGAGGCAGCCATCTGTGTATTGCTCGAGTCTGTGTTTTATTTAAACAAAAAGCTATTTGAGAGGATTAAAGTAGGAGCAGCAATAAACTGAAGGGCTGTCCCAGGCTGACCCAGCCACAGGTAAGCGTTTGCCTGGCCCAAGGCCTTCAGGCACTGTGCAAGAGGAGGAGCTGCACGGGGCACAGGTCTGCTCTGAGCACACAGCAGGACAGCCAGAGCCACTGTGGGGGTTAGAGGAGAGGGTCGGGATGGGTGCCCACACCTGGCCACGCTGAACACAGTGTTGGTCCTACCTGCCGTGGTACCTGGACCTGCAGTAGGGGAGCACCAGTGCCACCCGCACCAGGAATGATGCTGCAAGCAGCTCCAGCTTCCATCCACAGCAGCCCCTGCAGAAAAATTAACCCCACTTTAAGGGGGTTTCCTCTCCTCAGTGTTCCCATTCTGCACAGCTTGTTGTGCCTCTTCTAAGCCAGTTGTCATTTTTGGGATTTAACCTGGCAGACCTTCACAGCTGATATGCAGCATGGACCTCAGGAGCAGTGGTGGCTTGTCCCCACAGAGTACAGCTTCCCCTGCTACCTCCCACCTGTGGGCTGACTTGACCTTTTACCAATGTTGAAACCTGCATCATTCTCTCCCCCATTCAGAGACACATCGTGCTGGCTTAAACACTGAGGGGAATATGAATTAACCAGCTACTTGCAGGAAAACTTTTGGGCCTCAGACAGAACATGGGAACTGCTGGACTTCCCATTTACACCTATGCCCTCTGCCCCATGACCCCATGCAAGGCCAAGAGTGACAGTTCTCTGCTTCCTTTCCAGGTCAGGGGAGGTTAGATGGTGCATTATGCTCTTTTTCCAGTGAAAAAAAGTTGGAGTACTTAAGGAGGGCTTATGATGCTGGCGTGAGGAATATTGAAATGGAGTCCACAGTATTCGCTGCCCTGTGTGGACTGTGTGGCCTCAAAGGTGAGTCCTGTCGCTTCCACCTCCTCCCCACGCTCTGGCTTAACCCCCTCTAAGGGTCCAGTTCGGTGCCAGAAGGCCAAACACACATCCTTAATTATTTTATCTAGAAAAGGACACTAAAAAAAATGTTATAGTTCAATAAAACCCAAGTAAGCATTAGAAGACCTGCGTGCGTGCTGGGCAAGCCAACAGCTTGCTCCCCTCACGCCCCTCCTGGCCCTACCGCCCGTGCCGCCCGTGCTGGTGCAGCCGCCGCCAGGGTTTGCCGGAGCGGAGCCGCGGGGAGCGGAGCCGCGGGGAGCGGAGCCGCGGGGAGCGGAGCCGCGGGGAGCGGAGCCGCGGGGAGCGGAGCCGCGGGGAGCGGAGCCGCGGGGAGCGGAGCCGCGGGGAGCGGAGCCGCGGGGAGCGGAGCCGCGGGGAGCGGAGCCGCGGGGAGCGGAGCCGCGGGGAGCGGAGCCGCGGGGAGCGGAGCCGCGGGGAGCGGAGCCGCGGGGAGCGGAGCCGCGGGGAGCGGAGCCGCGGGGAGCGGAGCCGCGGGGANCCCGCGCCGGGAGCGGGGCGGCGGGACCTGCCCGCCCCGGCACACGGACCCTGCTCCGGGCAGCGGGAGAGGCTCGGTCCCGCCGCACTCCCGCGGGCCAGCGGAGCGGCCGCAGCCAGCGGGCACCGCAGTGCGGGAGCTGCCGGCCTGGAGCGCGGCTGGAGGCGCACTGACACGGTCTGCACAGAAATCAGGCTGCGCAACAGAGCTGCGGGCTCCTCATTCCGGCCGTCGTAAAGGACTGTCCTGTCAGGGTCACTCCTGTCCACAGCGATCTTCCAGGAAGGAGATGCCTTTGCTTTGGGCATAAAGACGAAACCTAAGTAAATTACATGAAAAATTAATCCACATTTGTGACCATTTTTGTTCCTGCACTTACAAAGGTCGTTCAGGTTTTCATTCCTACAGTATTTAAAGATGTCACAAACAGGCACGTGCCAGAGTTTGAGCACGAGAGGGACACCACAGCACCCAGCCATGCTCAGCTGAGGACCTGACCTTCAGGCACTGGTTAACATTAAAGCCACTTTTCTCACTACCAAATTTCACAGATAAGGAGTCTATCTTGAAACCAAGTAACTTAATTTTGACAGAGAAATTCTTATCAGGCTTTATAAAAATACGATTGAGAGTGAACTGCCCACACTTCATCCCTGGTGTAAAGACAGCTGAGCTCTGAACTGCCACCCCTACACAGCCAAACCCACAAACCAGGGCTGGAAGAGGTGCTGGTTGCGAAGCCTATTTACCATTAATATTTTTTAAATTACTCTTTTCATGTGTGTGACTTGGAAGATTTTTCTTTTTTTGTTCAAGTGTAGAAAGATTTATCATGAAAACCAATGTCATTATAAGCATCTCCATCTCATGAAGGGTTTTGATCAGCTCTTGTGAACAATGCTAACATAAGGATGATGAAGTAGGGTGAAACATCCACCTCCTTCCCACAGGAGCAGGAAAGAGGTGTCTGGCCAGGCTGGGAAACAGCCAAGTGGTCTGCAGAGCTCTCCTGGCATGAGCAGCCTTGGTTGTGCTGTGCAAAGTACCCTTTTACTGACCTTCATGTTCTCCACACTCCACTGTTACGTGAAAATGCCCCTCAAAATCCTTACTCTGGCCTCACTGTATCACTAAAGGCCCTGGCTTATCATTGCACTGAGGTAGCCCAGACTTCTATGGACTTCTACTCAGTTTCTACCCTGAGAAATGACAGACATGGAAACAACTACAAGTCTCTGCCTAAAAATCTGTGCCCACTATTTCAAAACCAATGTCTGCTCCCTTTAAACTTTCTTTTTCATTAACATCTTGGTATTTATAAAATATGACAACTATAATCTTAATTTCAGTAGAGCAAAATTTTTAATCTCATAGATCTGCTTTTAAAGGCAAGGGAAAAAAAATCAACTGCCTACGTTTGGGATGATGCCTTTCTGGGAAATGTCTCATAGCCAGTCTGTTCCCCACAGCAAAGCACTGCTGGTCTCCGCACAGGAATATCCAACCAGTTGTGAGGTGGCCAAGTGTGTTTTAAAAATAGTAAGTTACCCCAAAGGAGATACCAAAATAAAAAACACAAATATACACAGAATTGTAATTTTAGCACAAGCACACAGAGGATGAGCCCAGAAGACATCACTCCCTCCACCACTCCCCTCTGCAGCATTTCCCCACTAAACAGCTCAGCTGCAGCACTGGGATTACACTGCTCCTGGCTGACCCTGCGCTCACTCTCAGGAGTCTGTCACACCAGTTCCCCCACATTTGGCACCTGCCTTGTGGTCTCCATCAACTCCCAGGGCCACGCCCTGAGCACCCGGCCAGCCCCCAGCGCCCTCTGGGTGAGGCCACGTTCTCACTGCCTTTGCCAAAGGCGTTCTCAGTTTCAGGTGTGAAAACTTGACATCGCTTGTCTCCGACTGCAGGACAGGTATGTGACCCACTGGCATCTGTAAGGCATTACAGTATCACATTGAGGAAGGTCCCATAATCACCCAGAGACATGACTAGAGATGTTCAGACCTTTCTGATACTCATTATCCTTAGAAATTTCTGGCCAAACTATTAATTGTAACTTGTTTACAGACATTTTATGCTATCATTATGTAAGGCTTGAAAACATAATCAGTTACAAAAGGAAATAGTATCAATTTCCCTTTCAGTTAATAGAATCATATTCAGTACTGTCAGCTCCGAAATAAAGATCCCAGCTCTATTTCTAATTTATACTGAAAAACTAATCTGCAATATGAAATTGCATGACTGGTTTGCAGTAAATATGATGTAGCAAGTTGCCTTCTAAATATAGACAAAAGTTTAAGTTTCATCTTATCACAATCAAGGAATATTAGAAACGTCCATGGCAATGAAGATTTTACAACTAAAAGAATCAAATTCTCAAGAAACCTGGAAAGAAAATTGTGGGATTTATTCACGTAACATAATAAAATCTAAAGTAACTGATGTGCAAAGCTATTTTGGACTTCTGCTGCCAATTAAATCCCAAGAATTCCTACTCAAGGTGCTGCACATCGGATTAGCCTGTGCTGCGTGTAGGAGTCCTTAAGCACAGGTGTCCCAGCTCCCAGTCAAAAGGGACATGGGCAATCACACTACACCAGCACACACCCCAGCCTCTCCAAAACCATGCCAGGCAGGTGTAATGTGGTGCAGCACAGCTCAAAAAGGCTTGGAGTACTTTAGAATGGCTGCACACACAGGGAACTGAGCCATTCTAGGACACAACCAAAGGGAATTTATTTAAGGTTTGCACATTGTGGGCCACACTAGACCCCTGGTGCTCCTCTGCCCCTCAGATGAGATGTGGTCTACACTAAAAGCTGTAGATTCCATGTCTCTTCTTGGAAGCTTTGGTGGTGGAAGTTTTGACAAAACCTCTCTTGCATAAAGTGTTTTATGCAGTCCAGCTTCTCGGAGAGCGAGCTCGACACGAAGCCTGGGGTCAGAAATGACCTGTTAAAAAAACCACAGCAACAATCAATAGAAGCCAAAAAGTACTGCCCTGAGGAGCTGCTGCCTTCCCTCATGTTCTCCATGCACACAGTCCCAAGTGCAGCAGAGACTCCAGTCTCCTCCTGGTTGTTCCTATAGAATCCAAGTGCTTCAAATGTCTTCATGATTTTTCTCACAGTGTCACCTTGTGCTTACATGGCAGTGCTGCTTCCATTTGTCAGAATGACAATTAATCCCAGGGAAATTACTTCTGAAATTTGTCAAAAGTTTATCTGACAAAATTTGTAAGCCTATTTCCAATCCCTCTTCCAGGGTCTGCAGTGGCACTGCACTGGAAGTACAAGGAAGAGCAACACGTTGCTTCCAGTTCCAGCATCGCCTCCCCAGTGCCCAGAGCTGCTGGAGACCAGCACTGGGAGCATGACCCACAGCCCCTGCAGCACTGGGAAGGAGCACGGGGATGTGCTGGGCAGGGATCACATACTGCAGACTGAGCAGCACCAAACCTGTCTGGAGTTGAAACAGAAGCATGCTGAGAATTAAGGTATAGGCCCCAAATACATATGTTCAGAGCATGTTTAATTTAAGACTTATCAGAACCTGGTACATTGGTCAGATTTGGGGAATTTTAATAACCAAACAAAGCCCATATCTTTCCATTACCAAACTGAGAAGCTTTAAAATGTCTTAAAATGGGAAGTTCTGGACAACTTTAGCTATAGACATTGTTAAATTTAGTCTTATTAAGTGTAAAAAGAAAGCTTTTACACCATAGAATTGTACCATAGCTCTTCTGTTTTTGCAAACATAATTTTCAAATTCCAGAGGGGGAATAATTGCAAATGCATTGACTGAGCCGATAGGGAACAGTGAGGGAATCTAAAGATCTCAAGATGTTCCTTGATTGCATTTGAAATTGAGGAAGCATCCTCAGCAACCTGAGTGACCTGAAACACAAGTACAGTTAGTTCAGTTCCTGATTAATTTACACTTCACTGGTTTATCTTCCTTTAGCCCCTGCAGATTACATCCCAACAGAGCTTCAATCCAGCAATAGTGCAAAGATGGTCAAGACACTGATTTTCAGCTTGTGAAGAGATTTGTGCTATGCATAAACTTTCAAGAAAAAAGCATAGCCCATAGCTGGTTACCACAGCCCTTTTGTAAGTGGAAGAACTTTCACTGACTGGGGCAGGTGAAAAGGAAGCACTCTTGTAAATAAATGCATAAGAATGTAAAATGGGTGAGTTTTAAATTGCAAAAATTTCAAACAGGTTGGTCAAAATGCCTAACAAGCACCAGAACTGCCCCACAGTCCAGTCAGCCCAGTGTTCTCCCTCCAGTGGTGGCAATGCAAATGCTCTTCTGAAGAGCCAGGAGTCCCACACCGAACCTGAATGGATCTTTGGGGTTCCCTCTTGAGCTCCTCCATCCCCTGTGCTGGGTCAGAGGGACTGCCCCACCTGTCACCCCTGAAGTTTTTGTTTTACACACATTATATTCTATATTCTACTGCTAATGCAGCTCTTTAGGATACACAATTAATGTTACTGTCCTGTGTCACTGCTAAGACATAAGAGCATACAATAACCCACACAGCACGATTACAGCCCCATTACCTGTTCTTCACTGTACGTGTGCAATCTGAACAGTGGCTGCTGCAGCTCAAACTCGTCGTTGGTTCCAATGCCCATCCTAGCTTTTGACGCCACCGTATCAGCCACTGCTCTGGCTGGATCTAATTTTGCAACAACAGCAACCTAAAGACACAATGTGAAAATAACCATTACTCCGTCTATGTAGAGCTAAAGTGAGAGCAGGTCATTATCAGTAACACACCCTTTGAGAACACGATTATTCCTTGTCTTTGCAGCATAATAGCAGTGCAGGGTCCCAGCTGCAGAGACAGCCTGGGCACAACAAGGATGTGTGAGAGAGAAGCAACAGCACCCTGAGCTCTCCAACAGACACTGACTTGAGCTCCAGTGTCCAACCCAGTCTCCACAAGGATCCAGCAGCCTCATAATTCTGCAATACCTGCAATTCCTGGAAGTCTAAACTTTTTTCTTTTTATTCCAATGGAAACAAAGGTGTTTAGGGTGATAGTTCACAATTTTTGCAGAGTCATGGGCAACAACATTGAGTGACGTGCCCCAAATAACACAACTGGTTTTTTTCCTGAAGTGCATCTACTTTAACTGTGTAATTTCCTGTGGCTAGATCAGTATCAAAGTCTCTCAGACACCGTATTGTGCCAGAGTTAATCTTTTTTTATTGTTTACTTTCTTTGTGTTAAAATATTCAGATAGAGGCTAATACTACTTTGGAAAAATACAGAAAGATGCATGAGCAAAATAACTAAAGTCACAGGCCCATATAATGAATGGCTAAAACCAGAAAAAATACTTTAAATTGAGTACAATAATTTTTTCACCCATCTCTTTAATAAAATGCCATCTTTGTATTTACAGGCTGCCCAAATATACAGGCTGAATGACTTTAGTAAAGATCTTTTTTTCCCCCTATACAAACAATGTACATCCTTTATGAAGCAGCATTTCTTTAGTGTGAAACAGAGAATAAATGTTGGTCAGAGAAGTATAATGAAGTGGGAACATCACCATCCCAGGCAAAGGCCCTTCTAGAAGCATTTTCTACTCTGGCAAGAGAATTGAGTCAGTAGGAAGAGCTCAACAGGTCATGACTACCAACCAGCCTCTTTGGAGGAAAAAAACAAGGAGATTACATACAGAAATGTAAATTAAGGCAAAATTACTCTTTCAAAAGTCAGCAGTAGAAAAAAATAACCCTAGTACAACTTTTACTACATTAGCAAGCATTAATAAGCATTTCATGGGTGTCCTTTTAAAAGTAATATGCAAAAGTGTCAGAGAGTCAAATATCTCTGAAGAAAAGTCATTCAAGGTGTGCAAGTTTTCAGAATTTAAAAAGAATATAAATTACTCATAAATCTTGCCTAAGACTCAAGGCAGACTTAAGGTTATTAAAACAAACAAAACCCAGAAAAAAATTACAGAAGAAAAATCACAACCTAGAAAAACCTTCTCTGTCTCCTTTCAGATATCAACAGACCCTACAGTACAATTTAATGCCATAATGTTCCTGTTGTCAGAGCTACAAAGCACATAGGATTTATAATATGATAGAATTACTGTTAGTCAGACCAAAAGTGCCTTTTACCTTGTTCATCTATTTGCTTTTGAGAGATTGTTCTTTTTATCTCTCCCTGCCCTGGCAGCCTGTGTTTGTGTCAGTGTGCGTGTGGAGTCCCTGCAGCCCGGGCCCTGCCCACCTGCTGTCGGAGCACTTCCAGGCGCTTCTCCTTCTCCTCCTCCTGCCGGGCCTGGAGCAGGGCCAGCTCCTTCTTCTCCAGCAACCGCTTCTCCAGCAGCGCCCGTCGGAACTGCACCCTGCCGAGCACACACAGGGAAACGCCGGGCAGTGCCACAAATTCTGTGTTGCCATTTCAGTGAGAAAACTACTCGGATGTTTTCTATATCCACCTTATGATGCTGTGGTGGTTCATCAAAACACCTCAGAAAGGCAAGGATACTTTTTCATTTGAACGTGTTCTTTTTGTTGGAGGTTTTTGGTTTGGGTTTTTTGGGGAAGGGGAGTTTGGGAGTCGTGCTTTTTGATTTGTTTTTAAGTGGGTTTTGGTTGGTCAGTTGTTCTTTTGAACAACTTGGCTAACCTTTCAGATTCCATGTCTAGACCACAGATTTTCTCTAGCATGCTTTATATAGCCCTGGTACTCTTTTTTCTCCCCCATTTTCTTTGCCAGGAAGAAATGTTCTCACATCTGTGTATGGCAGAAGAAATCTTTCCTATAACCCTTTCCATTAAAAGAAACATCTCACTTCCAGTCTTGTCACTGGAAAAAGAAAAAAAAAACTTGAGACTTACACCCTTCCTCCAAAGGAAAAAGCTGGAGGTTCACACCAGTAACTCCAGAACTTTACCCACAGCACTACTGTGCTGCTCCACCTTTCACTGCAGGAATTTACAGACTATTGTGCAGAGTCTGTTCCTTATGGAGCTGTAGATATTTGTTGGTATGTTACTTCTAGTCCTTGTACAGGAGCTGCCAATGCCATGCTTTGAATTTGGAGAATTACCTTCCTTTTGCCCTTCAAATTTGAACTTGCCTTTAGAGAAACTGAGATGAGACAGTTGCTTTAACTACAATAAAACATGTATTGTTGTTTTCTTACTCTCCAAATTTTAGTAAGCTCAAAGGAGTATATAACTTGTGCCAAAAATCAGAACTAAACCTACAGTTCTGCTGGTGCCTAGCAAAGACCTCTGTGTCAATAACCCAAACACAATTAGCAGGACAAACAAATTTATCCTAAGAGAGTGATACAAGGCTGCCTTAGGGTAACCCAGAGAAGCTTCCAGTTTCTCACGGTGTCCACTGTAGTTTAGGCAGAGAAATCCTACAGCAGTAGTGCTCAGGGGTCATTCTGCACTAGGGAAAAAGCCTAATCTGCTTTTTATATGGGGAATATTTAATAAAAAACAGATAATCTTTTTTTTTAATGACAAAAATTATATTATACTGAAACCCTTTCACTCTGCTTGAGTTGACTACTGTGATACATGTTTTAAAATACACCAGAGTTATCAAACATGAAATTCAGTACTCTGGAAGCTTCTGTGCAGAGCCAAGAAGGAAGACTGGGGGGGCACTTGGCCAGGCCTAACTTCAAACACTTTGTCTTGCCCATGGCAGTTTTCCAGCACAGGGGAATACAAAGCAGTGCTAAACTCAAGCATTCTGTGGCCTTTCCATACCCAGTTTGAACCAGTCCAGGTGATGCCGACTGATGGCCAAAAAGCAGCCAGGGAGAGCAGGGTGGAGACGGGGCATTGCGCCGCAGCCATCGCTGCTCCCGCGGAGGGTCGTGTTTTCATGGCTGTGTTATCATCCTCCACAGGCTGGAGAGAGCACGGCCAGGATTAACAAAGATGAAGTGTTTTTGTCAGCAGGCAATGGCACAGCTATGAAATCCACACCCAGGGAAGGCAGACACCCTTGGAAATACATACTCAACTGCACATCATGTTCCTAAGTTGGAACGCCCTTCCAATAATTTTTTATACTTGGCTTCCAATGTTTACTCAAGCTTTGATTTCACCCTGTCCACATCTAAATAAAGTTGTTCATTCTCTTTCACTCTTTTACACTTAGCAACATTTTAGCTACTATTTCTTCTAAGTAAAGTTAATTTTATAGAAAACCTCAAAATCAAAATGTCTTAATATTCAATTTTGCTTTTAAGCACCACAGTAAGTAACAATTTTAATAAATCACCAGCTGATAAATGAGCATAACTGATTTGTTTCAGTAAAGGTACCTTTTGTAGCATTGCAGGTATACATTTGTGTAATTTTTGATAAGCATATTTTCATTAAAACTCTGCTTTCAGACACTGTCTTATAAATATTCAATAGGAAATAATGAACTACTATGTCTGGGGAGACCAGGAGAGTTTCAGGGGAGTGTGTGAGAGCCCTGAGATTGAACAAGGGAGGTGAGCCTGCACAGAGCTGCTCTGAGGGCACAGGGGAGATGCACTGGTGAACAGAACCCCGTGGCAAACAGTCGCCATCTCTCTGTTCCTGGGGGTCAATCGTATCAAATTCTGGCACAGAGCAATCCTTGCCTTCCCTTGGAATCCGGGGCCAGGCTGGCAGCAGATCAGGTGCTGGGGTAGAACACGCGCAGGCAATTCCCACTCGCTGTGTCCCTGGAGAGCAGGACTGTGCTATCCTGTTTCCCACAGGTAGTCAGTGCAAATGTTTGCACAATTCCATGCCAATTTTATATTCACCATGCAACAGTAATGCCAAATCTATAGCTTTTGGGGGGAACATTCTTTTAGAATATGTGGTGTATTTTCAGACCATTTCCTACCTCAGGCCCCTGACGGAGAACCTGACTAAAATTCACTGGACAGATAAAAAAGGAGAAGAGGACTGGTAACAACAAACATTTGCCTTTTTGGATGCTAATTTTTGAAGCACAGTAAGACTTAAATGCAGTTGCTAGTTGTTGATACCACATTAAAAGAGAGCTTATAATTTAGTGTTCTAAAGACACAGACACGTAGCGTGAAGACATTCAGAATAGCTGAATGTGTGATCCTGTGCACGTATGAAGCAGGGACTGCAGTAGATGTACTGCCTTCCCAAAAGGCCCTGAAAATGTGTTGGATCAGAACTGTGGTACCAGCCTGTGCCTTGTTTCATGAGTGTTCTGCAAAGACTCAAACGCAGTTTCTGTGCTCTGACAGGTGGAACATGCCAGGACACTGTTAGCTTTGCAGTGCTGCTGGGACATGACAATGCCACGTGTGTACCCAAGCCTGTGCAGTCAAATGCTTCATTCTGTACAGTAGGTCAGTTCTGAGTAACAGAATGCTGAGCACTTACTGACTTCTGATTCACAATAGCCTGAAGGGGTGATTATTTCCTCCCTGCAGTCCTTATCAAATTGTGCCATTTCCTTATAGTTTATTCTGCAACATTTATCAACAGAAGAAGAACATTCCCAGCAGTATGACAGACTGCAGTACACAGGCTTAAAGAAAAGTCCATTTTTCCTGATCAGTTCTACTGAAAATTCAGTAATTCAAATACATGTGTTCCTTCTCCTATGAGATAAAACCACTGCAGGCATGTTTAAGGAAAGACAGAGAAATATTTGTATCATAAGGACATAGACATTCAAATTAAGTTGTCTGCAAGGTGTCCTAACAAAATAATACTCAAGTAGTGTTTCCCACAGAATCCTTAAGACCAAGTTTAATATTCTAATGCCAATGGCACTTTAATCCTATTTTAATTGCATTTCTGGTCCACATAATTTGGTGGCTTCCTCTATGTAAAAAGAGTCAGCCTGTGCTTTGAGAGCAGTTATAACCAGACGACATGCAGGGGTTTTATGTCCCTCTGACAGAGGGATTCCTCTATGAAATCCAGGATTTCTTCAACAGGCCATGAAAGGCCATATTGTGCAACAAAGACCTGGCAATTCAAGCCTGAGCAGGCTCAAGTCCTAAATCCCATCAAACAGGTGAAGAGCATCTACAACTAGATGAGCAATTTACGTCTCTCTAAGATAACAATAAATATCTTTGAGTCTGTTAAGTGGTGAGTGTGCTCCTCTCACTTGCCCCTCAAACAAACCAAACCTGATTACAAACTGTTTTGCAAAGTCAATTATAGAAGGTCTTACTACTCAGCTACAATTTATGACAGTTTAGTGCTTACAATGGTCTGAAATTTTGATGGATGTGAATTAATTCAAACTGAAATAAATTGCATCTAGGATACAATCACCTAGGATGCAACCTTACTATATAGTTTGAAGCATTTGTCAAACAGGAAGGAAAAAAATTACTTATCCTCAATTTATTCTAAATAAGAAAGTCAGGAGACCAAAGAAAATTAGATTATAAAGAGCTCCTATTGATGCTATAGGTATTCACATTTAATGCCTTTTACCTTTCTCTGTCTTTGGCTGCTTGTTCAGCCATTAATTTTCTCAATTCCTCCAGACGTTGTAGATCTCTCTCCTCCTGTTCTTGCCACTTGAGCTCTTTCTCATTCCAGTATTTTTTCAGCTAGAGTTTGAATACAGCAAACAAATTAACACTCATTCCAAAGCCCAGGCAGTGAGACCAAAGCAAGTAAAGAAAACATTAAGTTAAGAGATTCCAATTTTGGTCCTTTTAGAATAAAATTTCTATTTTAGAGCACTACAAGCTAACAGAATATTTACTAGGAGAGCAAGAGGTTGTGGAGCCCCCACAACAAAAGTAGTAAAATCAGACCATGAACACTAATTTGAATATATTTTTCCACCACAGTCTGAAGACTACCACTTCCATTTGTTCCTTGCTTTCCTACTCTGCCATCAAACCCTTCTACTGTGCTGTGTAGAAGAGTGAAAGTTCCTTGAGTTAAACTATCCTCGGTCAGCTCAAAGGGCTGGATCCAGCCCAGCCCAGTTCATTGTGCTGAGGTGCAGAGTCTGCTGAGGAACAGGAAGAAGCACAGGAGTCTTCCTCACAGATGTACAAAGATTTTCCAAATCTGAGTGAGAAAGAAAGACCTCAAGGAAGACTGAAAACTGAGCAGGAAAGCTTATCTGGAGAGATGAGAGGTTTGGGATGCAGAAGGAGGAACACTCAAATAAATACTGCTAAAGTGAAACTCTGAATTCTTCATATGAATAAACTCTACAGGATCCTGGTCCATAAACTAGGGCAGTTCTTCAGAAACTACTGGTGAAATTTATAGCAAGCTTGTAATTCCCATCTTGCCATGACATATGTTGCAAAACATGGAATCATTCACATTGGAAAAGATCTTTAAGTCCAACCAATAACCCAGCACTTCCAATAGAGTATCTAGTATCTTCCCAGTATCCCATCTGACCCTGACTTCTGTCAGTGGGAAACCATTCCCCTTTGTCCTGGTACTCCAGGCTCCAGGCCTTGTCCCCAGTCCCTCTGCAGCTCTCCCAGAGCCCCTTTAGGCCCTGGAAGGGGCTCTGAGCTCTCCCTGGAGCCTTCCCTTCTCCAGGTGAGCACCCCCAGCTCTCCCAGCCTGGCTCCAGAGCAGAGGGGCTACAGCCCTTGGAGCATCCCTGTGGCCTCCTCTGGACTCTCTCCAGCAGCTCCACGTCCTTCTGCTGTTGGCCCCAGGGCTGGGGCAGCTCTGCAGGTGGGGTCTCACCTGAGCACAGGGGCAGAGGGGCAGAATCCCTGCTCCCCACACTGGGGATCAGCCCAGGGCATGGGGGGCTCTGGGTGCCAGCACACACGGCTGGGGCACGTGCAGCTTCTCACTCACCAGCACCCCCAGCTCCTTCTCCCCACGGCTGCTCCCCATCCATTCTCCACCCACCGGTGCTTGTGCCTGCGACTGCCCCAACCCATGTGCAGCACATTGCACAGAATGATTGACTTTGTGCAGACCAACCTTTCATGGTCGTGATTCACACCTAAAATAGGTCTTCCAATCAGTGCTTATGTTTCAGGAGTCCCAACCTTTAAGCCAATCATTTCTGTATACAGGGCATTTTTAACATGTGAAGATCAGGAAACAAGGGTGGCTATAACCCTATTTCTTAGAATTATTTTATTTAATATTGTTTGGAATACTTATATTTATGAAATAAAACTTTCTCTTTTGCAATTATTCCCCTTTTGTATTCCCTTTGCCTGAATTCTTTCTTATAAATTCTAATTAGAGACCAGCAGATATTTTTAAAATTCCATATTTAAATACACAGGAAAAACTCTTATCTACAATCCAATAGAGCAACTGTAGCATTGGTATTTATAATTAATGGCATTTTACCCATTCCCAGGTTTGAAACTGCTGGGCATACCTTACCTAGGTTACAGTAGGTAGTGTGGTCATTCCTTTTACACTACTTGCAGGTATTTTAAATATTCTGCTTGCATTCCCCAGAAAAGCAGCTGCAGTATAAGGTTAGCAGCCCTTTTAAGGATCTAGGATGTAAAATACTCCAATGAAACATATGACTGCTGACCCCAATCAGCTTCTATTCCATCTGTGCATAGGCAGAGGACTGCTCTATATAGACAAGCAAGAGGGAAGTTTGCACAACCAGAATATTTACAGATAAAATGAATATTGGTGGTGGTTGGGTCAGCACTGCCTCCCTAAGCCTCTTCATTTTCTGTAGTTTCAGAGCCACCTGGCACTACAAACACTGTGTGTACAAAGGCAAATACACAGAAGAAGCTGGAGTCAAAAGAGAAGCAGCAATGAAGCTACTTGTGACCTAAGCAGCAAACCCTCACATGTCCCTCTCTGTGCCTCTGGACTCAGAGGTAAAATCTCAATGAAACAACCATGTGGATTTTTGCCATATCACTTAGTTTAAAATGCCAACACAAATACTTGTGACACAATCTGCTTGATTTTCTAAAGCATTGCTTTCACTACAGTGCATTTCTGAGTTTCTATTAAGTTGCATCCAAGCCATTTCCCAAGCAGTCAGCACGCAAGTACTGGGAATACTGTCCCACAGAGGTGCCCCAGCAGCCCCATGCTATCCTGCAGGCACTGTGCTGTCGGGCCCCTCTGCTGCATTGCAGCACACAGCTGCAGCACTGGGACCTTCCTGAGGCTGCCATGCTGCTCCAAGGCACACACCTGTGGAGTCAAACCCAGCCGTGCCTCTGTGCTCATTTTGTGACACACAGACACAGCGACTTGCTGAGGCTTTTTTTTTTAAAGAAATGCAATAGGGTAACATAACTGGTGTGTCAGAGTAGGCAGCTTTAGAGCTAAAACGGACAAGAGCGAGACCTGACTAACCATTTGTCCATCTCTACATCAGTACATAATACTTTACAAGAATGCATGTGCTATGAGATCAGTTGTAGATTTTAGAAGCAATGGTACACATTAATATATGCAAAAACGTATAAAAGTTTCTCATACTTTCTCTTTATCCTGAGCTCTACAAATGGTTTCCTGTTCTCTCTGTAGCCTTTCTCTCTCATCTTCCTTTTCTTTTCTTCTGGCAGCTACAGCAGCTTCTAGTTTAGCAGCTTCTTCCTGCTGTACTTTCCACTGTAGAACCTGGAAGAAACAGTTGAAGAGACAGTCCTGGAGCAGACTGTGTAACACTGATCCTGCCAAGCTGGGACTGGGAAAGAAAGTCATGTAATCTGCTTACAAAGTAAGATTTATAATCTTATCAACAACACAATCATTTAGCATGCACCACTTTTCTGCATGTTTGTGTGCAGTTCCCAACTGATGGCATAATATGCAATAAAATTACATATGAAAAGGTTTTAGGCAAAATTGCTAAAACCCTCTCAGAAATTCACATCTCCCTTCAGCACTTAGAGCCTATGAAGGGATGGAGACCAAGTGTCCCAGAGCAGAGTCCGTTTGCAGCCTTTAGCACAGGCACTCCTGTAACAGCACCGTGCTTCCAACCAGGGCTCACTCCAGTGACAGGGACTTCACCTTCTGTAAGCTTACAGGTGGTGCAGCCCAGTCCCAGAGCCCTGCCCCCTGCTCAGACCCTGTGGGGGTCCTGCGTGCCTGACATCCCACTCCTCTGTGGGAAGAGGCAGCAGCTGCCCGGCAGAGCAGGACAGGGTCCCGTCCCCTGCACCCCTTGCTACAGGGCCTGCCATGCTTCCTAACAAAATTTCTTGGGGGTAGGATGGACCACCCAGCCCACCGTGCCAAAAATCCATTCCTGACATGATCCTGACTGTGCTGGTTAAAGAAGACAACTTGTCCCTGTACCTGGCCATGGCAGTGACTCATCTCCAACATCCTCAGCCAGCGTGGGCCCCAATTTACCTCCGCGCTGTCAAAAGCAGTTGTGTGCTCATCTGTTTCACGCTGGTTTCAACAGGATTAATGATGTCTCTTTTTTGTTGGCTTGCCAGCTCTTTTTGTAATGGATTTGTCAAGCACTAACAGAACTCTGCATTCCTCTAAGGAACAAGCGTTGCAGCCATTTTCCAGCTGGTTTTCTAGGACTTTATACAAATATATGAAAATGCTTATAATTTGTCCACCTTTACTGTATTTTACAGGCTCTGTGTGCAGATTATTAATTCTTCTGGTTTGTGCTTATAAAAGATGTTCTGTTTAGAAATCCAGCACTCCCCATGGTCCAAGGTTCTCAGAGAGCTGCATCTCTGAACGATGTCGTGCTTGCCCTTCTTCTTGCTAAAATGACAATTATACTTTGTTCTTTGCAATACGCTGAACAATGCTGTGACTTCTCATGGAGTGCAGGCAAGGTAATAACATGAAAATAACCTGAAAATGCAGAGGGTGCAGAGAGGACAGAGCCAGGCTCTTCCAGATGTGCCCAGTAACAGGAGTGGAAACAACAGGCACAGACTGAAACACCTGCAATTCCAATCCATTCATCACTCCCCTACTGAGAGGCTGGATGAACACTACAACATGTTGGCTAGGGAGGTTGTGGAGCTGTTTAAACCTGGATTCAACATGGTCCTGGGTCACCAGCTATACCTGACCCTGCCTTGGGCAGGGGGTGACCTCGGGGTCTGGAGAGGTCCCTTCAACCTCAGCTGCAACACCCGAATTAAGCTTCCCACACACCTGAAACTTGTAACACCGGGGCTGTCTAAATTGAAATCTTCATGTAGCAATTTTGCCAGCACCCTGCTCATGCAGTTTAAGAATCCAAAATAAAATGCTATATTGTTTCAGTTACCCCTCACTTGCCACGCTAATGAACGGGAAAGGAATGCTGCGAAAATGAGTCACAAGAACATGCAATTCTTTCTACCTTGCTTTTGAAACAGACCGAAGCAAAACCATATATAGAAAGATTTAAATCTAACAACAAGCTAACAGTGAATGAAATCTGCTAAAAGCATACTCAGATTGGAGCTGGGATAAGCTGCAGGAGCATTTGAAGGAGCTTTAAACTTCTGTAATAACATCACAGATTTTCTCATCTGATACGAGGTAACAGTCAGATTATGTAACAAAAAAACAGCTTTTTGTAAGCTTGGATTTTCCTACATCCTGCTTCTCCTTTCAAATGTTCTCCAGTGCTGAGGTAAATGCCACCGTGCAGCAATGCATGGGCTGCAGTTCTTGGTGCAGCTTCAGTTCCCTCCATGTCTGAGAACTCTCCTGATCCTGTAGTGGCCCTCTCGGGATATAACTTTACCAATTAACCAGGGACTTGTTTGGTTGTTTGACTGCAGACATTAGTATGGCCAGGTCATTAAACTGGTCTCAACAAAAGTTGCATTTCCCTGATACTTCAGGGGAACCACTGCCTGGAAATGGCCGTGGAGAACAGAGCGAACCCAGCAGGGAGTCTGAGCTGAGGACAACTGACTGAAGGAAGCAAACCACACTGAAGCAGTGAGCAGATACAGACGCTAATCTGCCCTGAAATCATCTCAAGCCTCCTTACTAATCCATTCTTATTAGCAGCAGTTCACATGGCATATGTGACACCCTGACCTTGTGACATGCCATGATCACCTTCTCTGGTTGTTTCCATGTACCTCTTTCATTACAGCCTTTTGATCCAAATCAGAAATCAATATTGAGGCACAATCTAGATTTTTGACAGGTTATGTACAAACAAATAAGCATAACCAAGCATCAAATTCAGAGCTTCACTCAGTGG
This sequence comes from Daphoenositta chrysoptera, assembly GCA_013397915.1. Taxonomy (NCBI): domain Eukaryota; kingdom Metazoa; phylum Chordata; class Aves; order Passeriformes; genus Daphoenositta; species Daphoenositta chrysoptera. The sequence continues at coordinate 239,892 of VZRO01003461.1, forward strand.
ACAAAGCATTAATCACAACAGCATTCCCCAGACAGAAGTGATAGGCCGATAACTCACTGTGTATCTCCACTCCTACAATGCTCCCTACTCTGCCCTAAATCACTACTAACACACACGTTTACTCAGGGGGTAGAATATGCTTTCCGTTTTTAAATTTCAATTTTTAATCCACTTCTTCATTTTTTAGTTAGGATTTTAAATGTCTGAGCCCAATGCCAACCAGGAAAATGGGTAAAAAGGATATCAGAGGAGACTTTCACTGTACCATACTTGTTCACAATACCCAGTTATTATCTTCTGTATCCAGCACATGAAATTAGTTTAGATTATCCCTGCTCCCTTGCATGTTTGTCGAATCCATGCCTTTTCATTAGGGCAAAAGAGGAATAATTTCCTTTAAAAACATTTTATAATTGTGACAAAAAAGGACATAATTGCAACAACAACAACAAAAAGCAAACAAAAAACCCAACAAAAACCCAAAACAAAACAAACCAAAAGGAACATTGATAAAAGCCTGAAAAGCAATGCTTGCAAAATATGTATAAAATGGGATTGTTATTCTGCAGGCTGGCCTTATGCCATGGCTTTTCCCACAAGAAGAGTTGAAATCATATAGGATAAAATGTTCTTAACAGAGCAGAGGTAGAGTGAAGTGTAAGAACTAACAAAAATTAGACATTAACCAGGTGATTCAAATACCAGTATGTTTCATTTTTTAAACCACATTTGAACATTAAAATCCCCTGTGCTAGAGAGCAGTTCTAGCCTCACAGCCACAGCTCACTTTGTGGGCCGAGCAGAGGAACTCCTCCTGAGATCCACATCCAGAGGAGGTGACAGGAGAGATTCCCAAACCAGTCCTGTCCATGTGGTCACAGGCTAAAAGATCAGGAGCTGGACTATAACTCCTGGTGAGAAAGGGAGCCCTTAGTGCATTTCCCTGCTCTGAGCAGTCCCACCCGTGGCACGGGGCAGCCGCTTGTGCCCGAGGGCCTCGGCACTGCTGCCAAGCGACAGCGCCGGCGGGCAGGCAGGGAAACGGAGCAGGAGGGCTGAGGAACCTCCGCAGGGTGCATTTCCTGGCTTTTAGTGTTCTGCTGTTTAAAAGTGACCACCTGATGCTGAATTGCCAGCATTCCTACAACTGAAGTGTGCCAAGAAAGCCTGCTGCATTCATCAGGCTTTTATCTCCAGAGGCAGGATCATGCAGGTCTGGAGAACAAAAAACCTCCCAAACAATAATTCTGCTTCGCTACAGCGGCAACCTGGGACCACAGACTGCACAAAAAAATTAACATGTTCTTGATTGCATTCTTCCATTCCTACGAGTTCAAAATCAGAAAGGTATATTTTACTGTGTCAACAGTCAATGTTTTATTTAAATATTAAAAAAAAATCCTGGTAGTTAAGCTAATATTGAAAAGACACTGAAACCTGGCTCCCCCATTGCCTGTTCCACAAAACAGTTTTCATTTTAGCAGTACAAGCACTGCCAACATTAAGTTCTGAAAGTTTTTAATTACAATTGGCATTTCAAGTACATTTCACAGTTCATGTATTATTAGAGGAGGTTTTGCCAAGTGAATTATTAAATTGCTGAGCTGAACAGAATGCATACACACCTTTTTTCAGTTCATTATTTCAATATTGCATATTACAATAATGTAAAGTACACAACAAACTAATTAAAGTAATAAATTAGTTCTTTCACTCTAACATCTGAACAGTAATAATGGATTGCTCATTCACTTAATGCTACAGATACAACTCTTTTAAAGACAAAACAATTTTTGAGAGTCTTTCCTTGGGAACTCCCATTAAATTAGCACATGCTAACATAGCACCATGTAAGGTTTTCTCCTCAAGCAGCAATGACTTATTATAAACAGACCTTGAAGCTGCCTACGGTGCCACAAGAGGTGGCATCAGGCTCCTTTGCTGGGTACACAGGAGCACAGGGCAGCTGGCTGGAGTGAGGAGGCTCTGCACAGCAAAGGTCAAGCAGGGAGCAACATCAGCCTTTGGAAACGGAGGAAAACGTGCACTAGGAATCAAAAGGATGTAAAATTCTGGGAAGTACAGTGTCACAAGTGACTATCCAGAGCTCAGATCACTCTGTGCCACACAGACATAATAAGCTTCTAGAACACAAATTCTAAGCAAAAATTCCAAATAATTCTGTGATAAAGCCAGTACTGTTTGTCATAACTGAAGGCATAAAAGGAACATCCTCTGAGATCCCCACTCTGATGTTTTCTAGCTCACTTTTTCAACCTTATAAAATGACACAATCTAAATACTCTTCTAGAATCTCCCAGAGTTTTATTAATCTCTGAAGCACTTCTGCTCATCTTTATTTTTCTTATGGTTTGCAAGTTTTTTTTCTTCTTCAAACTGTCCACAACTGATTCTAAGAATCCCTGGAAAAAAATTTAGCGGGTCTCTTCAAGAAAAATAACTTCACAAGTGAAGATTCTATATGGCAAAAGAAGAACTACAAAATTTGGCTAGCCATGGAAGCCCACAGCAGAACAGAGCCAGCCTGTTCATGGTGGGGTCACAGGAACACAACAACTGCAGGTCAGGGCTGCATGGTCACAAACAGCAAAATGGGATTATGACACAACCAGAGATTCAAATACTATTTAAAGGAATCCAGTATTAAAAAATCCCATGCATAAAAAAAGAAAACACACAACGTGTCTCCCCACATTTGCCCCGCAGGTTGTTGTACAAAGCAGGTGGGAAATCCCAGCAAGCAAGAGCCACAAAGCACCATTTCATGTTTCACAGTGGGGCAGCACAGGCTACCTGAGCTCAGTGTTAGATTGTGCATGTCATCTGCACCAAAACTCAGTGCAAGTACCAATAAAACTGCTATTGGGTGGCAAAGCTCCCTGTCGGGCTACGGAAGGTGTACCCTTGGACCACAGAACAAGTCCAGCAGCTTTTCAGTCCAGACAGAGCCCAAGCAATCACTGAGAACCACGAAATAAGCTCTAGAAAGGATGAGCAGCACGTTGTACAGGACGCAGCATCGGCTGCCTTCCCACAGCACTGTTCAGGCATCCCAGCTGCTTACGCTGTGCTCACGTGCAGCTCGGGAGAGAGAGAAAGCTGGGAACCAGGAGAGTCCAAAAGTACATTGAGAAATGTGCATGTTCAGATAACCACAGTGATCTACTGCCTGAACCAGCTCTAATCCTCTCCCCTCCTTCCCAACCTCCCTGCGTCATCACCATCTCCTCTTCTCAGGGTCTTGCTGAATATAGAATTGAGAGTTATCCCATTTATGGCAAGTCAGAGATACCTCTTGATTCTTCCAGATGGAAGCCACAAGGCATAGAGGGGGGAAAAAATGCCTCTCAACTGCAAATTTGGATTTCAACCACGTCAACTATGACATTTTTCTTTCACATTTTTAAAACGAGGGCTGCAGCCTCAAAACAAGTTGGTGACTGAAGGAATTCTCTTTATAGAGAAAAGGCCATTTGAGAGCTATGTCTTTCTAGTGTGTTCTGAAAAACAGAAAAAAGCAAAGCAGATGTAAAAGGTGATTAAGTGATATGAAGTTATGTGCTAAAGAAATAGCAGGATTGCAACATCAGCCCTTCAGTAAGGATATTGCTCTCAGTTCAATTCCTAATGGACACATCATCTAAAAAGGAAGATGATTTTTTAAAATTTGGCAAACTTTTTATTTCCCCACACAAGGTCATAGCTTTCTATCTCCTCTAGAACTGGCCAAACTGAGATCACTACAAGATTAACATGGAAAACTCATTAAAAGGTGACGTTCATTGTCAGCAGTGCAGTCTCTTCACTTGCAAGATAGGTCAGTCAATCATACTTCAGACAAAAGCAGCACATGCTGATCTGTGTCTCCTGCCTGAGCAACTCCCTGCCATTCTGAGGTGCACAAAAAAAGAAAATCATTTTAAGAAAAGAGGAGGGAAATGTAGAAGAAAAAAAGTTAAAGACCCAGTTTTCCATAGAAGAGTAAGGATTCACTCAATTTCTCTCAAGAGTAATAGAAGTTAAGGACATAAATTCCACTTGGGTTAATGGGATAATAAATCCCTTGGATTTAAATATTTTATGAATTAAACAGGACTATAGAAGTCTGTGTTACAAAACTAACCATTTTTTTAAAGTCACTAACTGTATGGAAATGTCTATCCAATGACTACTAAAAAGTCGTGCATTTCTTTTGGAAAAAAAGAGATTTTTTCAAACATACTTGCATTTACCCACAATTTCTCAATACAAACTCTAGTTCAACTACTCAAACTCTTCACTGTCTGCCAGGACTAGGGAGAAGGTAAGGGATGGGTGCTGTACGCATTCCCATCTGCAGCACAGAGCTGCTGCAGCTGGTTCCAGACAAAGCGCGGCCCTGCCAGGATCCACACAGCCCCGGCACTCGCAGGCAGCAATGCTGGACACGTGCACAGAGTTTGGACATGCACGGAAAATACAGGATTTGGGAGCCACTGGACCTGCTGGTAGCTGGTGCTGACGTGCAGCAGCTCCAGCAGCTGTAGACACGCAGCACTCCCAGCACAGGCACTGGGGGAGTTCTGCACTGCGCAAGGGGCACCTCACAGATTTCTACATCTCCAGCTGGGGACTTGCTTGCCAAGACTTTAGAAGTCACAAGTAAATTGTGCTCCAACAAAGTTGACATTGCCAGGGAAACTGGGATGTATAGGAAACCTGCTACTGATGTGTAATTGCATCAACTGATAATAATAAAAAAAGACTTGCACTATTCAAAGCCACCACACACTGACATATAAAATATTAACAGTATTATTCCTGGAAATACAATAAGAATAGGAAATAGATGCATGTATTCCTAAGTGGAAAGCTAATGAGATGGGTGCCTCAGGGTGTGAATACTAGCGCTTATAGAAAGGAAAAAATTAAAGTGAGTATTAAGAACAGTTCCCTGGAGTCTGAAATATTACAGGGCAGGAAGAGTTCGTCCAAACAATATGAAAAGGCCATTATTTTTTAAATTTAGACAGAGCTTTTTTATGACCATGGTACATACAATTTTTCTTTTCTCAGGTGTCAGTAAACTGTCCTGAACTGCCACAAAGGTTTCAAATAGCCAATATGTCAGGGACCGCAGCAGGAGGTGGGAGTAGTTCTGATTTGCACAGGGGCTCCATATTGCATATCCCCATCAAGCATCAACACTCAGCAAGAACCATTTCTGTTCACGTTTTGTTCAGATGCTGATGGCAGAGGCCCAGAGATGTCCTGCTGTTCATGCTCTGTGGTTCAATGCTTAAAATTCTAGGGTCCATTTTATTAACAGCATTCAAAACCCATGTGAACACCTAGAAGTAAATACAAATCCATGACAGGGGCTATAGGGCAGGGGCTATAGGGCAGCAACTACTCAAATAGCTGGTCAGCAGAGAAGGAGGCTCCCTCTCCCTGGGAACACACCTGAGTTCTCCTGTCCTGGCAGAGAACTTGTCTGTGTTACTGGACAGAGTCCTGAGACCACACAGTCAGATGTGAAATTCTGACATTAGCAGGTATCGACATCCACATGTTGTCAACAACAACCTAATGTGGTATTAACAGGTCTGAAGTCTCCAGTAACTTTCAGCTCTAAAAAACCTGCCTCTTTCTCTCTAAACTGAGGATTCTTCAACACTGAAAGCTTCTGACCGGTACCTGGAATGACATCCAGACTCCACAAGGTCTTGAATGACAAACAATAAATGGTAAAAGCTAACAATTTCTGTATCTGAGTGGCCTATACAACACCTACAAGAAGAATTAGAGCAGTATTACAGCATTTAGCAATAGGATAATTAAGAAATAATACATTTATAAGTTTGCTGATCTCAGAAGATAATCTTGTTCTGGCTGTGGTTAGAAAAACAATGGAGGTTCACATCCCTAATAGATTTTTGACTGGTACTCTTGAGCAGCTTGTGCTCCACAGGCTACCTCTAAGAGGTTAACAAAAAAATCAAAAAAAGTGGTTAAAAGTAACTGTTTTGATCATTAACAAAATATTGTCTTCAGCTCTCTATATGTTTAAATCTGTAAAAGGGATAAGAAAGAAAAGCACTTGAGCACAACCCTCAGTCATGACCTGAGGAAGAACACCATGTACCGATTTCAGTGAGGAAACTGGTCACAAGGGCTGGGATCAGTACTGATAAAACTTGAGATCTAGTACAGGAGCAGTGTCTGTTCCCTGGGGCTGACAGCACATCACATCATCTTTGCTCAAGGCAGTGTGTGAACAGTTTATTTCTCACAGCTTGTCCTTGTAGTTCCTCTCTTTCCTCATACAGCATTACTGAGAACATCTTTCTGTTCTTGACAACAGGAGTGTCAACATTTTATTAACATGTGTGAATATTATATAGGCTTTAATATTCACACATGCATAACCTTAAGTAGGCTGCATTACTATTTACAACTACTTACCTAAATTGCTTCCTTTAGATACAGAATTCTCTCTTCTAGTCCCGTCTGCCATTGTATGGAGGAGAGCTCCTTTGATCCTTTACAACTGCAAAATTTTGATGCAGCTTTGCTTGCCTGAGGTGCCACTTTCCTCACTGAAGGTCATTCTAAGACAACACTGTTAGCAGGAGCTGTCTGCTTGTCTAGTTATCCATCCGCAAGTAACTTTAGGTATCACTGGACAATTTCAACTAGACTTGAGAGAGAAGTGCTTGTCTCAAACATACTCCAGATCTTACAAGCTTTGGCAAACCCAGCAGACAGGCAGCTGAGCAGGCTAGGTCCCAGGCTGAGGCACTACGTGCTCCTCTGAGTAGCTGAAGTTCTGGGGTGCTGTGGGTTGTTTCAATGGGTCTCAGAGCTCACAAGTCAGTTCATGGTCTCCTCCCATGCACAGTACTCTGCAGCCCCCTGTTCCCAAAAGCCTGCTATTTAGGCCCCTCTGTGGGAACCCCGAGTCCTGCCTAGAGTGGCTACAGGCAAATATTAGAAATACACTGGGAGAAGATTTCAACAGGTGACTGACAGATTCAGAAATAACAACATCATGTGATGGAACACAGGGTACAGGAAAACAGGGGAAGAAGAGTGGTGGAAGGGCAAGCAAGGCAAATTTGCAGACACAACCTCTGCAAGTGCTTCACATGTACTCTGTGTGAGCTTCATCTAACCCAAAAGACAAAATAAGTCAATGCTGTGCTGACCTCAGACTATTAAATCCAGGTTTATTAGGTCTGGATTTAAAACTTATTACTGAGTCAGAGCTGGCTCATCTTTGATGAATGATAGAGTTTTAGACATCTGCTCACGTCCATTTTGGAGAAATACTGTAGCATCCCACAGTTCTTCAGTTCACCACAAACATGAGTAGCTATATTTAAAATTTAGGTTAATATAACTTCCTTGTATTTTTTATGTCCAACAAATGAATAGGTCGACTTAGTGGTGAATACACAACACTTCTGAAAAAGAAAACCACTCTTTTAAGTAGCTCACTATTCAAATATTTATTCTTTTAAAAAGTTTCTTTCCAAATGATTGGATTATAGTCAAAGCACTAGATGTGATACTTCTGCAGATTTTTTTAACATTCAGTTGTAATACTTCAATGTTGGTCTCCTCTGATAGTCACAGCATTTAAATCAATGACTTGACTACATGCTCAATAGGGAATATTTTTTTTTCCTGAGTTTACTGTCCTTTTTTACAATACAGGAAAGGAGAAGAAAAGCAGTCTGCAAGATGCTTTAAACAGTTTGCAATACTCCTATTAATTCTACCTAATGCTTTTCTTTTTGAAATTAATTTATCTTAGTTTCTGCCAGGATAAGAAATGCAAGAGCTGCTCTCCCAAAATTCACAATATGTAGCAAGAGATTTTAGCCTTGGAGTGGGGATTAATCCTAGAGCACAAAACGAGGGAGAGAAGAGATTTAAAGGCAAGCAGGCATACAGCTTTGTGCTGAGGAAGAAAAAGCACCCCCTTAGCAGCATACACAGGAGATCCAGCTGTCCTAGTGTCTGCTGCTGTAGGTTTTCCCTTGAGTCTTCTTTTGAAATTGTTTTATGAGAAGATGGAAAGTACCAGATTACAAATAGTTTAAGATAGAGTCAACAGAAAAATAATGTTTGGAATGCATGCAGACACTGCAACTGAATTTGTGATGTAATACAGCAAGTACTTCAAACCCCAGCTGTGAGGCAGCACCTCCTAATCCTCTGAAAAGAGCACTCCTCACTTCATGCCTTACCTACCTTGTGACATAGAAAAATTTGCTTCTCTGCGTTGTTTAGAAAAAGGAATTTTACACAGAATTTGTTTTACACGGTGTCTGCTCCAGAACCCTGGAGGGATCAGATTCCCACAGCACCAAGCACACCAGATCTGAGTGACTCTTGATCACTCATCAAAGTGTAACCCCTCAGGGTTTGCTTTGTTTGCTTTCCCATGGCAAACAGGCGTGTTAAAGATATTTACCCGGCACATTTCCTCTTTAAGAATGTACAGTGTATCCTCCCCAGCATTATCCATTTCACACTTTATTTCCTTCAGATGACTACCATATGGCCTTCATGATTTATTTCACTTGAGCCTCTTGAGTTGTTCCAAAATTCCTCCTTAGGGACTCTGATTTCTGTTAAGGACACACATTGATCTTTAATGAGATGGAACATGGAATAAAAATTTGAAAGCCCTTTCCCCAAGTAAAAGTTGCTATAAATATTAATTTAACTTCTCTGCTGCTTTACTTTTTAATTATCCCTTCCTGTCAGTCACAAGGCCTAGAGTCTCACCAATGGCATAGGTATTTCTAGTGCATTTAAAACAGCTTTAAATCATGTATTCTTCAGTCAGTCTGCTGCACCTTTGGTTTGTTGTTGGCAGAGGAAGAGAACTATATCAAAGTTGGGTGATACCATGTGGTTATTGCAGTAACTAAACCAGTGCACAACCTGTCAGATATTACATATCTTTCTGTGTGTGTGCCATCACTTCTGTTCACAGATGGGGGTCAATAGGCACATAAATGCTGTGGCTCTCTCTGAAACCTGCTGCTGTAATGAAGGAGATCTCTGTCCCTCTCAGTCAGATACAACATCTTCATAAGTATACCTAGGTTTTACTTACAGGTAAATCATTATAGCAACTACACTGCTCCTCTGGCAAAGGGATACAAGTAAGATTTCCTGATGCAAAACTTACTGAAATGCAAAATGTTAAGTCAATCAATGGCCAAAAAGAAGAGGTGGAAGAACAGCCCTGATCCCTGTGTTGCGGCGGCCTGGTTTGAGCCCGACACGGCAGCCCTACCCCTGGGCCACTCGGTCCATATGCTCCAGGACACCAACGTGGTGGACAGCAAATGGCGTTTATTGAAGGGTCACAAGGGTTTTTAAGGCTTGGGCAGTGTCATTTCCTTTTGCTCACGTCCGGCTGGGTGTGGCCGGGCAGGGAGCAAAGGTCAGACTGCGAGAGGGGAGGGGGTCCTGGCTGACCGTTACAGCCCGATATCTTCCGCACGCATATCCCTAACTCTCCACATCCCTGATCTCCAGTTCCACACTCCTTCCCTCAAGAGATAGATTCACTTTTTACCCAAGTTATGAATCCCTATCAGGATGGGTTTTACCTGTGTAAATTGGCTCACTGGACTGAGTTCCCTTTTACCTGCCAGCAGCTGCTTTCCATGTCCAACACTCTGTAGCAGTAAAGTCCAGAAGTGTAGAAAGACAAGTCTGTAAAATGAACTATAACTGGGCAAAGTCGAGTTTTCAAATGCAAATCCCCATTAAACCAAAACAGAACCCATGGATAGGTTGAGAATCATTTCTCTGAAAATGAGTGAGCTCTGTGCCCAATCTCAGTTTCCGCCCTCCAGCCCTTTCAGTTGCAGAGCTGATCAAAACAAGGTCACAGTGATAGCCTTCTTCAATGAAAGAAATGTTCCTTTTTCATTCCTCTTTTCTGGGAAACAGGTGAGTTGGTTTTGTTGAAATGTTCAACATTTTAACAAAGATCCCTTTGAAGGTCACCTTTGAAAAGTGTAGGCCTAATAGGTTCAAGTTTCAAACAGTTCCTGGAAATAGGAGGTCAGAATCCAAAAAACTTTCAGACAATGTTCAGCGCATCTGTGAGAATCTTAAACTACATGGAAACAACGAAGTACTCCAAAACCAGCTTGTGACTTCTTGTGTGGAAGAACAATAAAAGAAACTAAGGGAAAAAAAAGTGACTCAAATTCACAGTTCTGGAATAATTGGTCCTTCCATCTCTGGTTGTGCAAGTAAGAGATACACAGGCATTCCAGAAAGGAAGGTCTAGGTAAAAAATCACCAAACATCCCCTCAACTCCAGAGAACCACTCCTTCAGGCCCCTGGCTCAGGGGAAGGCTGACACAGGGGTCAGAGCCGGGTACTCCCCGCTGAGTCATGCCTGGACAGTTTCTAACCCTAAAGTGTTTAGATTCAAACCTTCCTACACCAGACAGCTCCAGAACACAAGACAGAAAGGCTTTTGTGTTATTACTAACTAAAGACTTGCATTAACATCAAAATCCTACCTCACAGAACAGGTTTTACCATACTTTCCTTCTTGTAGAAAACTTAAATCAAGTGTTTAGTATTTCACTGAAAAGTGAGGGCTCAGCAGAGAGAATATTGGTAAAGTGAGAATAACACATCATGCATGCTCTCAGATGTTCATTTCTGTGCAAGTCAAAAATCACAGAAAGCAGTTTAAACAAATCTTAACATGCCTCTCATGCCCAGAAATGGGATTCTACCTACAAACACCTTAGGTATGAATATCACAACATCTTCCTCTTGTGTCCAGCCTCGTCCCACTTTATTCTATTCACTTACCAAAACCACATAGGTATTTTTATCTTTTTTCACCTCTTACCACAGTAAATCAGAATATTGTGAACCTTTTATTAAAAGGGCAAACAAGTTATGGGATCCATTGTTTCAGGTCTTAGAAAGCATTCTTAAAAATAAACAGAAGGGCAGACAGATATCCATCATTTATCTGAAAACAGATTAGTGTTAATCTAAAGAATATATGTTTGAATGCATCTGTTAGATACAGATTTGGTGATGGATTTATAACTGAACATACCTTTGCTTTCAGATCAGCACAGATCTCCAGCTGCTTTTGCCTGGAATCAGCCAGCACCACTTCTGCCTCATGAGCAGCAGCAGCTTCAGCAGCAGTCGCCACTGCCCTAAGGACAAAGGCTTTCCTAGCCTGAGCCCAGTTTAACAGCAAGACTCTGCGCTGATTCCTAATGGAATGATAATGATCCCATGCCTTCTCATGAACAACCTGAAAGAGGAAAGCATTTCATAAAGGCTTAAAAACTATTAATTAATAAAATTAAAATTCTAGACATTTTTGCAAACCTCGCATATAATCAATTTAGTTATTGTATCACTAATATTCCCAAGGAATCCACAGCACAGGGCCAGTGCACTCTGCCAGGTGCCAGGGACGACGCCGTCCCCCAGTGTCCTGGGCAGTGACACCCCTCCAGCATGGCCCTCTCTGCCACCACCACAGCATCCTCCTGGCCCACTGCTCTTTGTTCAGCTACGCTTTTGCAACGGGAATAAATGAAATGCAACGGTGGTCCCTCCCTGCCCTGAAGGAAATAACACATAAGTAGGTCCTTCCAATACATCTCCAGAGATATCAAGCACTTCCAGCAAGATGAGACTTTTCCTTAGCAAATTGTGATCTGCAGAGAAACAGGGCACCAATAACAGCAATTGTACAAAAGCAGTACAGGGGGGAATCAGCTTCACTTCTTTCCTAGCAGGAAATTTGGAAATAAAATCTTACTTTGCCAAGCAGCACAGTGCCACCATCAGTGTCACCACCTAGCAAAAAGGGGGAGTGTTTAATCTGAAATCCACTTGCTTTGGCCTAATTCAGTGAGGTTCATGAGGATATTCAAGGTTCAAGACTTTGATGGAAGCAGTATCAGGTAAGGCTGCATAGAATGAGGCAAAAGAATCTTGAACCTCTCTTATATCCCCAAAATATATAGCAATGAACGAGATCCTAGAAATGGCTGGCTGCTCATAGGTGTCAAGGGGACCATTCCAGATGCCAATTCCAGGCTTCTGGCAGGGGCGTGGCAGATGCTGACTCACCTGGTGCTTGCCTCACAGATATTCCTATCAGCTTGTGGCTGGCTGAAGGTGCACCTCGAGCTTCCCTGCGGCCAAACCACAGGCACTCTGCCTCAGCAGCTCCCACTGCCCGGGCTGCTGCCCCAGACTCACAGGCTCCTGAAGCCAAGACACTCCTAAGCCAGGCAAGGGCTGGAGAGTTTGCTTCTCCAAACACAGACCTCTCTGAGGAGCTGCTCCGAGATCAGGCACTGAGTGCCTGTCCACTGACCACTGTGCACAGAGGGAAGGAGGCCAGGAAGGCTCTTGGGCTGGTGTTCCAATGTGACACGCAGGTTTTAAGAACAGATTCTTAGCAGCATTTTTACATTTCCATAGTTGTCATGTTAATACACATACCAAGAGACATCAGTTCAATGTAGAATTAGGATTTTTAAATGTAGCATTTTTAAATTTTAAATTAACTTTCAAAGAAGTAGGGAGACCCATTAATAGTGGCTGTGCTTAAAACATACCTCCATTGTCCAAAGCCTGTGACTATTCAGCCCTATTCAGTCCAAGGTAAAATTTCTGAAATCCACAAGAACTTTATTTTTAATGAAACTCTGGCTAATTATCAGTATCACTTCACTGTCACTCCTTTGCAATAGACACTCCTCAAACACAGATGGTCTAAAAATACAGACAGAGATAAAAAAAAGCCTCCTACTTTCCTTATGACATCCTGAAGTGTTCTGGCCTTGAAATGGGTTTCTCAATTAGCTCCTATGTGCTTATTCACTGTGGAGTGCAAGAGGAATCAGCAATCAATTTGAAAGGCATTATGTATATAAAAATAGCCTCTCCCTTAGAGGGGGAGATAACTTTCCTCTCTTCCTGATATATATGTGCCACAGAACAATTAAAATAACTACTCCTAGACAGTTCAACAAGGCTGTACATCCTCATGAAAAATAAAAACACCAAGAGAAGCAGAGTGGCATACCATTTCTACAAAACTGTACAGCAGAAGCAATGCTAACAAATTATTTTTGCGAGTTTGGCTGTAGGACTATGTGGAACTATAAAATCTGCCCAGGACTTGTTTTGAAGAGATCATAGGTTTTAAAATTCCTGCATTATGAACCAGGGATGTTTCATCTTTACTGTGCAGAATAAAATTTATAATTAAGAAATTCTAAAATGAAAAAACTTCAATAAACATTCTTTAATACAACTGTTCACTATATAGTTTAAGAATTTGTACAATTGAATGAATATGTAAACCAATACTGACCAGCTCCTGCCTGGATTTGTGGGGAAGATGTCTCTGCAGCATATCCAGGTACAAAGTCCTCCTCCTCTGAAGATCACTTGGGTACTGATTGATAACAGTCTGAAAAACCCACTTATCTTCTTCCTTCCAGTCACTGTTCCTATAGGAATGTAAAACAATCCATCCCAGTATAACTTAAACACTGAAAAGGAGGAGTTTGGTTCTGGACAGCCCAGCCTTGAGTGCGCTCACAGTCCTCACGCTGTAAACTGGATGTTGGGTCAGAGGTGACAAAAGCAGATTTAATGAAATAAAGCAAACACACATTGCTTTGCTGATATGACACTTATTGTGTCATCATTTGAGTGAATTGTTTCGTTTCTAATCTGGCTTTTTATTGGGGAATGTCACTGTGTTTCTTAAACATGCCATATTAGTGGATAATCAGTGACCCCACAGGGAAAATACAGTGTGAAAAAGGAACAAGATGATCAGACTCTACCACTGAGCACTAGATAAATGATCAAAAGGGAACGAATGAAGTGACAATCCCTGCACACAGCTAAATGAGGATCTAGTTTACCAAATCCTAACAGCCATAAACTCATCAGCAAGGCATAAGATTCACCATTTTTTAGAACAGGAGCTGTAGTAATCAGCTTGCATTCATCTGTCTCAGAAAATGAGAGCAGCAAAAAGTAACATCCATCTAAAACAGTACCACAGGCTGGGATGCAGATTTTACCCTCAATCTGAACTCTTGGCCCTGAAGGGATTAATGTCAGGCTGTCATTGTCAGCATTAACATCCAAGCAGCAACACTGAGTCAGACCAAGAGGTCTCTCTAGCCCAGTGACCTGGTTTCAGAAATGACTAAGAGCCCAGGGATAATTAAAAGTAGGCAATCATGAGACTCTATCCACCCCCCCAAATTCCTGCTGCCTCCAGCTGCTGCAGTTCCTGGACTCCCCAAGCCAGCAGCACTGCCTTGGTATTCCACAGTACTGCATCCAGGGAGGTGTTGGAACAGCCTTATCCTTTCACAGGCAGAAAGAACAGGTACTTCAAAGAGGGGATTTTCATGAGAAGCTCACATGTAATTAATATTAAACTAGACTCCATGAGGTAGCATTATCTCTGAACACAAAACAGTGAACATTAGTATTAAGACATTATTTGCTGTAATCCATTTTAACACAACTTTTCTGTGGAACGTTGTGCAGTGAACCCACAGTGCATTTTCCCCATTGATAGCACTCGGGACACCAAGGGGGCACACGGGAAACACTCCCACACCCATCAGCTTTATAAAGGGAAGGCTTCACCTACAGACACATTTAAGAATGCAAAGACAATATTGCATTTTAACAAACCATTTCTAAGCAACATCCTGTCAGGCAAGAGACTCAATGTCTCCATGACATGCATTTCACTTTCCTCCCTCCTGGCCCTTTCCCTGCTGCCTGTTTTGCCAGGAAGCTGGCCCAAACATGGACAGAAGCCCTCTTATCTTCACCTACCTAAAGGCATTAATTTTACTTTCTTCAGGCAGACTAGTGGGGTTGTATGTTTACCCAAATGGCCTTAGAAGGAATTAACGTTCACCCAACTTTCTGGAAACAGAAGATCTCTCCTTTTTGCTTCAATTCTTCATCCTCTGATTTAATGAAAAAAAAAAAAAATCTTAGCTTACTATACCATTTTCAGCAAAGAATCATTTTTCCTGGATTAGAATGGTGGCAACTGAATGCTAACCAAATCCGATGAAACACTAAAATTACTATTCCCTGGTACAAACACCTTGCTTCTGGCATTCTATGTATACTTTTTCTCGTTAGATTTTTTTTCCCCTCTTTGAACACATGTTAAAAGTTACCCTTGTCTTTTATGCAAAGAGCATCACAATGAGGATGGGCAGGTGAGGAGAAATCACATGCTGCCTCCTGCAATGCCCTCCAGTAACACTATCATGGCCATTAGTGCTACAAACACATCAAAATAGAAAGCTTTGCAGTAACAATGTGTGTACTGCGCACAGAGATTCCAGGCACAAAATGAAATTTTTGTGAGAAAATATGAATCCCTAACTCTAACCTGGGCCCTTACCTAGTGCTTTTGAGTAGTTGATCTGATTATCAATGGAATAAAATGGAAGTGACACATAGAAAGTGGACTTCAGAAGAGATAGAAGTGCCCACAGGCAGCAGATCCTGGCACAGGACAGAGAGCACACACTGACAATTCAGCCTCTACTTTGCACCAAGAGAAGGTTCACAGTCTGCATTTGCTGATAGCTCTGGAACAACTCACAGAACAGAGTCTGCAAACCCCAGGATTAAACAGCAATCCAGTTTCTGGTGAAGAGAGCCCCCGGCAGCCCCTTCACAGCCGGCACTGCCGGAGGTGCCACCCCACACCCGAGCGGGCAGCCCAGGGACCTCCCCACCCCACAACCGGGCTGCAAGCCCTGCCTGTGTGGGACTGGGTCACAGGGCAGCAGCACCAGCTCCAACAGGAACGCTCCCCACCACGAGTGCAGGCACAGGTTCAGGACCAGGAATGCTATAGGGATGATCCTGACTTGGAAACTCAGCAGGACCTAAACCGAGTAAAGTTGTGGAATGAAGCAACGTTCCTGATACAAGCTTCCATGAGATAGGAAAATAAGTGAAACTTTCTCTTCTTATGAACTGTATGAAATATCCGACAAACTTTTTCTAGTACCCAGGAATTTGCTACTAAGCCCAGTCCTCATGAAAAGAAATGGAGGCAGCCTCAAAACAAGGGAGAGCAAAGATCCAGCTCCTGCAAAAATTTCATTTGCAGCAACTGACAACTACCAAGCAAAAGCTGGAGACAACCCAACGAGTGAAATTACATGAGTCACAGCAGAACAGCAGTGAAACTGTTTCTTTATAGGTGATTGTTGAATTTCCCAGACAAACATGGAATATAAATATCTGAGCTGAGTGGGTTTCATACACTAAAGCAAAAGTAGTGTCCCAGAAGGAAAATGGGGCTAAGGAATCCTTCAAAGATGGAATGGTGCTGTAACATCCTATACCCTTCACACTGCAGGCCTGGAACAGCAGGCAGAGCTCCCAGAGACAGTCCCTGAGCTTGGTCACCAAGGTGGTGTTGGAAAGATGTGCTATTTCTGCAGCATTTACCGCCTCTAACAATAATGTCCAGCAACTGGTGCTCAGGATTTAATGTTTTAAACCTCTCTCTTTTCTCTAGAGACATCTTTTCTACGAAATCAGTTAATTTTTTAATTTTAGAATTTCTGTGTCATGATTTGATATTCTGAAGCACACTTTTCCTGGATAATGACTTTAATGAACAAATTATTTATTCTTTTCTCTGATTTAAACCTCTTTCACTGCAACTGCTCCTACTGATCCGACCTAAGCGAGTGCAAAAATATTTCTTTTTCTTTAGATAACATCTAGAATTCTTGTCTTTCCAGCCCCACCACTTTGTTCATTTGTTTATGAGAAGAATCACCCAAAAAACCCTGGCAGCCCTCATTTGGAGGGAGTACCAGGGTTAGGGTTTTCTTGGTTTTGGGTTGGATTACTACCTCTTGTAATTTCTGAAATAAATCAATAATCCTCCTTTGTGAGTCCTGACACATCTCAGTAGGGTGCCATCTGAACGTGTCACTTTAGTGACAGTAGTGAGACAGTTCTAAGAGCTGAGATTCAGTTTTGTAACGTTTTACCTTGGATATTTCTGCCCGTGCAAGTTGGTGAATAAATAGAGGTCTGCCTACAGAGATGAGTAAGGCAGAGTGAGATACATCTTGGTCAGGGAGCATTACACCATGAACTTGAGAGCAGGGAACAGCAGAGATGCTGCAGCCCCATGGCCAGCCTAGCCACCTCCAGCACATGGGGCAGATGCACCAGCAGCTGCACCAGTCTCTGCCTCCTCCGTCTCACACCTCTGTCAAGTTCCCTCCGATTTATATTCCTCTAACGGCCAGCTAACCATCAATCTCTGCACTGCTCAAAACAACAAGGAGAAAATTTTGTGGAAGATCCTTTGGGGAGCAATCAGCTGGAGCGAGAGCTACAAGTAGTTTATTGTAAGTGGGGACAAACTGACTGCCAATGCCTTGGTTTGTCAGCTGTGCCAAAATTTGTCAGCTGTGCTGAGATTCTGTCAGCTGCTCATAGACAAATAGTGAAAAAAAAAAAAAAAAATCAGCAAGACCCAGCCCAGCATATTCATAGCCACCAAACACATGGAGAATTTCAACATATCCTGCTGAGTGAATCCAAGATGTCACCTCACTTACACTACTGTAAAATTCCAGAAAGGAACATGTCATCTAAAGCAAGTCTGAAAAGTGCCAACCTATTTGACATGAATATTTAAGTTATTATCAGGTTTCTGCAGTGTCAAGATATTGACAAACATTTGCCAGGCTGAACGCATGACCCAGATTTTAAATGTAGTGCTTGCTTTCCTTGTATGCAGCTCTGTACCAGAGCACAGCACAATCTTTATTTTGTTTCAGAGCTGAAACACAGCAATTGTCTTATATGCAACAGCCCTGAGGCAGCTGCTTCCTTTGAAACAGATTTACCCAGCATTAATCCCTGGCCTTACACACTCTAAAGAATACAAACAACTCCGAGGGGAAGCTCCCTCTCCCCGCTGTAATCCCCACAGATCCCTTGCAATAGCAGCGGGTACCGGCTCCGCTGTCGCGGCGGATCTGCAGACACACACACTGCCACAATGCCACCGAGTGAGACATCAGCCCCCTGCTATTAATTATGTCATCGCCCATTGTTGCACCCCGGTAACAGGCCTGGGAAGAGGAGCTAAATTTACTCGACTCTGTCCTATTCTCACATTCCTTTGAAGGAATGCTGCAGAGGATGCAGTGCTGAGTCTGCAATACTCCATTCATCCTTCAGTGATTGAAATAATTCACACATCCTTGGAAATTGTGGGAAAAAATACAATAGTGCTTAGAGAATCATTATAACACACATCAGTCCAAGTCCACAATTAGTGGGATAGCTCAGGACCCGGGTATTTCCCAAACAAAAAAATTTGTGTTTTAGCAACAGCAAAAGAAATTAAATTAGATTATAAAATATTATAATCCTGTATAAGGCTTGGAAAAAACCCCCAAGCTCTTCTTTCATTTCTAAAAGCAATGATTACTGCAATGTGCATTCTAGTGGGATTGAAAATCACACAGAATAGACCAGACCAGAATATTATTTTATTCTAAATTTTCTTTTTTGACCCTTCTATATACATTTTCCAAATTCCCTGTTCCAGGCAGTCCGAACTGTTAAAAAATGGGATATGCAATGCCAGAGTAGTATTAACTGAAGGTTTCTTTACTGTACATTCATATGATGAGAGAGGAAGCGAAGTGGCCAAGTGATCCAGCTGAAGTGACCAAGTTATCGTGTTACCATAGAATCATGTGCTATGCACATGCTGAGCAACTTCTCAAATCACAAAAATGAGAAAAAAAAAGTATTGCAGGAGGATGTTTGGTCTCTCTGGGTACAGAGCAGTGACAGTAACTGCAAAGGGTTCGTTGAGGCTATCTTAACCAGTAGAGCACAGGGGATACACACCAAGGTCAAGGAGCTGTCATTCCATTTCTGACAGCATTATCTGTGCCAGTGGGATCACAGTTAGCATGATGAATTATAGAGTACTTCAATCACAAGGCTGCATCTTTGCAAACGCATAGAATATCTCCACACAAATTAGCCAATATAAATGTAAGAAGTGAGTTGAGTATTTTACAAACCCATATCTTGGAAACAAGCAATGCTACAAGAACAAAGTCTTTTTTTTTTTTTTTTTTTAATTGAAAACTCATTTTTAATGCTGTTGTGGATAAACTCATAGGAACATAAATAAGCAGTACATTAAAGATTTGGAGACCAGAAGGCAAACAAAAATCCCCAAGGTCTAGTTTTAAATAAAATGACTGATATAATTCCTAATGGTTAATTTATGATTCCCTCCATTTCCAGTTCTCAGCACTGGCACACTCTGGCCCAAGCTGGGTATATGGCCCTATACCCTCTGACAGCCCTCAGCAGATTCCTACCCTACCACCAGCATGTCCTCCAGCTACACACACTGCATTTTTCCCATCTAGAGATCACAATCTCCTTCCTTCAAAGTGCCCCTCACATGCGTTCAGGCTACAACTGAATTTCTTTCCCTTGCAAATGTGGCATTTTACCTTTAAATCCCAATATTATTTAATTATCAGTGCAAAATTAGCTAGCCCCAGACCAAAACTCACACCTGCCTATGATCAGTGAAAATACTACAGTAGATTTTTCAACCATTTTCAAAGATTATGTTGTCTATATCGACTTTTGTCTATTATTCAGTAGCACACATGCTGCGTGAGTCAGGGATTTTAATTCATGAATTTTCACCAAAATAGTGTTTATCATAAACTTTGACACAATTTTGATTCAAATCACTAGAAAGACTTTGTACATATCTAGTGATTTTGTATTTGTCATTGAGGTTGTTAAAACTTCTTCTGTAAAAGAAACTATAACAAAATATCAGCAGCAAAAGAATTGCCTAAATTTGCCATTTGTGGCTTAAAAAATGCTATAAATATGGGATAAATCAAAACAATTTTCAATAAGTATCATCTTATAACAGCTAGGATGCTCCACTAATAATATACAGGTTTCAGGTAACACAAGAATAACATACAGAATATTTGTACAATTTGTTCAAAAGATAAGTAGATCATAACATCCCTTTCTATGGCACCCAGCATTTTTAGCCTGTTTCAGCACACCAAACTAATTCAGTAGCAGGGACAGAACGAGTCCTGCACTGTATGTGTATTTAGAAAACAGACTTGGAAGCAACATGCTATTGTTTTACCAAAGAAAGTCACGGACCTTCCTCTTCTCCCCAGTTTCTCCTGCCCAGGCTTCAAACCATTCCACTGGCCTCCCCTTTCGCAGTCTTTTGACATTCAAAGCCAGAGGAATATCAGGAGATAGGAAAAAGAAGTTAAAGGCCATCCAATGTTTGCAAGTCAGTATCTCCTGGAATCTACACAGCCTCAGCAGAAAGGCTAAGCTTTATATTTTTAATTATATAGGTTTGTTACATTTTTAGGTCATTACAAATACTGTTCTTTCAATAAACTTCTTCATTTATAGAAAAATCTCCTCTCCTTCCAGATATCTGAATCAGAGCTATATACATCTTTTACATTTCTTTGTGATGACAATTGCTGCAGTGATCCAAAATCTGTGAAAAGATTGGACCTTTTTATCTACTTTATAGATAAAAGCATTGGAGGTGTGTCTTGGAAAGACTGTATTTTTCTGTCATAATCTTGCTAGTGTAATTACCATAGAGAAGGAGTAATTTCCATTCCTGCAAGAGCATATGAAAAGGACATTTGATGCACACCAGATTGTTGGTTCCTTAATCTACCAAACATGTTGCTTATTATTTCAGCTGAGAGCTCTTTCAAGGGCAGGCTTCACTCTCAGCTGTGTAAACACCGACTGTCCAACCCCATGGCTGGGCAGTGCCTCTACTGCTCTGCACAGAACAGAACACACCGAGCAGCAAAGCCAACTACAGCACCTACAGCTTACAAATCACATTACAGGTATGCATTTCATCCCCAAAAAAAGACGTGCAGAGATGTGTCATTACCTAGATAAAGCTTCTAACTGCTGATCGACCTCCTGAAGCTTCACCCAGTATCCATTGGCAAGCTCCTGGTACTTATCGATCACTAAGGTCTTCAAGTCAGGGTAAGGGTATTCCAGAGACAGCAGCTCGGGAGGAACGTCAAGGAAAAGTCCATTTTTCTCTTCAGAAGAGCACACTAATGCCTGCAATGAAGAAATGCTGCTCAGGACACTACTCTGCATTATATTCACCCCCTCAAGAAATTTCTACTTGAACTTATAAGGAAAAGCTTACATTTTCTTTATACTCTTGGAGTTCTCTTTCCAAAGCCAGACTTTCAAGGATAAGACCTTCCAAAATTCCCTTCTGTTGCTTCTTCATAAATTTGATCTATTTCATGAAACATGTTACTGTTACTCCTTCCTCTTGTTACAATATGAAAACTCTTATTTAGAAACAGAGCCGAATTTCCAGCCCTACACTGCTACACTTAGAGATTTTGGTGAACAGATTTACACCATGATAAGAAGGGAGGTTTATGGCACATTCTGCACGTGAGTTATAGTTTAGAAGTTCAACATAAAAATAAATGAAAATGCTTAAAATATGGTGATAATAAATTGTAAGCATTAAGTTAAAATGCCAACCTGCTGTAACACCTCAACTGAATTGATCTTGGGTTTCTGACAAGATTCTTTTGAGAGGTAACGCTGCATTTTAGCCAGCTTGAATTTCAAATCCTCCGTTAGCTGCCAGACAGGAACCAAAGCGTTTGTTTGATACATGTCCCGCTCCTTGGACAATTTCTGCTCTGTATGAAACAAAGTTTTCTCAAACACACAAAAAATGTTACATAGCACCGTGGTCGGTCTGTAAATCTAAACCTGTCCAGGCAGGGATTTGAAAACCCAAACAAACAATCAAGATAATGTTGACTATTAAAGAAAAAAATTAAGAAATTAATAAAAAATTCTTACCCAAGTCCCTCAAATCAAAAAAAAAGTTGTTCTTATGGCTTTCCTCATCAAGAAAAGTCTTCATTTCTCCTTCTGCTTTTTGCCTGAAGGAAATGAACATGCATTTCGGAGAAGCTTTAATTTCTTATTCATTACATTTGCAAGAATGATGAGCCTCAAATACTCCAATAATTAAATAAAAAAGGGGTTTCTTTGCCTGGGAAGGTATGAAGTGAAGGCCTCGGACACAAAGACGATAAAGAAGCCACAACTGCTGTTGTTGAGTACACAGGGTAATAGACAAGAGCACTATTAATGTCCCCTGTTTTAAGTGTGAACTCAAAATACACAGCTAGAGTCAGACTCTAAAGGAATTAAAAAGCATCTGAAAACTTTTGATACTCTTACAAAGACAGTCTTCAGTTGCTGCAGATCAACTGAACAACTACGAGCCCAGCACTGAGAGATTCCAAGAGCAAAATCCACTGTTCTCCCTGCCCTTAGGTGAGCTCTTCATGTCACAGACCCCTCTCCATGTAGATCACAAACCTTCATTCTCCACACAAAAATACCTTCAGATCAGGTATTTAAATATTTTTTTCTTAATATCCCTTGAATCAAGTAAGCCATCCCAAAAACTGTCTGCTGAAGTCTCTTTAGTAATCACTCATTCAGATTCCTCAGTCCTTACCTGCTCTCACTCAATCTTTTATGCTCTTGCCACCACACCTGACGATGCTGTTTCAGCAGCATTTGCTCTTTGCCAGTTTTTGAAACTTGCTCTGTCTTTTTAATCTGCAGGGAAAATTAAAGCTTGTGTTTTGACCACATTCAACAGCTTTATCAAATGCCTTCACATGGCAACTTTTAAATACAGAATGATGACCCTAATCACTTTTTTTAAAACTGTTTTTCTAAAGAACAATGGGCTCAAATGTAACCAACTTCCATGAAATGAGTTTGTTGCATTTCAAATCACAATTTATGAGAGGCGAAAGTGAAAAAAAAAATGCAGTCCATTTTCTTATTTTCTTTCCCATCATTATTTCCCTGGAGGCAAAGGTGGGGAAAGATGAGAAGGAGAACAAAAAATATACCTTCTTACAGGTAGAAAGATGAAAGATTGAAAGTATGTCAAGAAAAATAATTTCAAAAATGTATTACTAAAAAAGAGTGTTTTTACAAAATCTATCCAATTAAAGAGACTCTCAAACTGTCTAAGGGCTTCACAAAAACATTGCTTTACACTTCAGATAAAATAGGAATACCTGCTTTTGAAACAGATGGAGTTCCTGCTTGAACCAGAGGAAAGTCTGGCAGGGGAAGGCTGCTGAAGTGGCAGCCAGATGACTCTGGCCAGCCAACAATGAAGGAAAAAGGATCAGAAGCCTGTGGCTGCCAGACTGCCTGAGACAAATGGTTTTCTCTCACCCTCCTGCCATCATAACTGTCTCTGACTTCTTGGTGCATACTGAGGACAAAGCTCCTTTCTATTCTTTCTTTGTGCTGCCTTGCCATCACTTTCCTCCAGAACACCTGTCCGCATCCCAGAGGCTCCCACAACTCATGCACAGACCCTTTTTTCCCCTCCCCAGATCCCCCCTCATGCAGATACATTGTTCTATGGCAAAGACAAGAAAAATACATGGGAAAGTCTTGTCTTAGTTCACAACAGGGAGAAATGAATGAAAATCTCACTCCACATCTAGTTCAGCAAAGGAATGACATTCCAAGTCAAAAATGCAGGGATTCCACTTGGCTCGGGTGGAAACAACCTGCAACTTAACTGCCCAGGGCAAAGCTGCACAAACCCACCACGACCCCTCCATGTTCACAAGTGCACAAGAGCACTGAGCCAACACTCAGAGACACACAAACACACCCACACCGAGACACACAGATACACACCCACAGAGACACACCCACACAGACACCCACACCCAAAGACACCCACAGAGACACACCCACAGAAAGACACAGCCACAGAGAGAGACACCCAGACACTCCCCAACAGCGACACACAAACACCCCCACAGACACCCCCACAGACACAAACACATCCCCCAGCACGTTCTCACCCCTTCCCCTTCTGGGCTGGGGACTCGAGCGGGAAAAGGTGTAGCATTGCTCTCTGCAGCACTCACACACAGACAAGGAAGGGCCTGAAAATTCTCTAGTCACAGTCCCTCAGTCACACACTAACAAATCTAAAATCCTGCTTGAGGTGCAAGAAAAACACATCTCAGATGAAGCTGAATTCAGTACCCCAGACTGAATATACCTGGTTCCTAGTCAGTCACACTAGGAAGAACCCGAACTGGAATGTGGCAGATCCTTTGTGCTTGGCCCCAAACCTGCCTTAGGGCTGTTATTGGGGTAAGAAGCTGCAATAGGGGTTATGGAGAGATGATGTGCCTGTGAATGTGACACAAGGAGTTTACAGGAAGCCACATGTGGGACTGTACTAAAGCTTGAACACACCTTTCATGCTTTCAAGCACCATGTTACATTACTTTTCAATCAAAGATAATGTCTCACTTTTATTGTTTACATATTTTCACAGTTTAAAAGTTACTTATATTTTCCTCTTGATTAGTTACTTATATTTTCCTCTTAGATTTTCCTCTTGAAATCAGACTTAAGCAAACAGAATACTGTATTTAAAGCAATTTGAAAATAGTTACATCATCAAACCAATTCTAAAACTAAGTGAAACAAAGGTTAAAGAACATTTGTATGTAAAGTTTAATATGCTCTTACAATTATTTTATAGCAACAGCAATGCCATTTATGTACAACTGCTGCAACATTACCTACTTTTCCTGTGTGCTGTCTTTTTATTTCTTAAGCAGTCAACGACTGATTTACCATTTGTTTCTTTGGTTCTACCTCAAACGAAGAGTAACCCAGCTCTTCAAAATCTGAATGGCTTGAATCAGCAACAAGAAGTAGGTGGAACACATACTAGTCTCTCTGGAGCTTTCACCATATACATTTTACTACCTACTCAGTTGGAAAACACTTGAGAAGGTGAAAAAACAAAAGAAAGATGAAAAAATAAAGCTTGAATGAGTTCAGTAGAATTTGGTATTGCCAATCCATGAAGCAATATCTGCCAGAATTTTTGACATATGATCCCTACATGCACTAAAGGAAGCAATACTATAAAGTACATATTTTTTTCTCTCATTCACTGTCACCTTTCTCTAGTATTAAATAAGGCTCCTGTTGTCTTTACCCCTTGAGGTGTTCTGCACCAATTTATACCTTTCTGTCTGCTCTACATTTACATTTTATGGCTATTAAACATTTTTAATCTTCTGTTTAAGATCTACCTCCACTTGGCTTTTGGAAATCCTCACTTCATATCTTTTTGTTTAGCTTTTTTTCTCTCAATCAGCCTCCCCTTCCCATTTAACCCCACAAATTCTTCATTGCCTGCAGGATTATGTACTAAGTTTGGATGAATTTCCTCAAAGCAGTAAAATGCAAATTTTTCCTGTGTTTTGAGGAAGTAGAATCCACACATATTTTGCATCCCTGATTCGAAGAAAGTCCACACATTGACATTAACACATCCAAATCACAGTATAGCTATGATAAACTTTATATATAAACTTACCCCAATAACTTATTTGACCCCCTCTGGCTGAACATCGTTACAACAGTTTGTGATCCCTATTTGTTCTCAGATTCCTTGGAGCAGGGACAAGAAATATGATCACTGAATTTCAAAAGCATTCACATTACAAATAAAACAAAAATCATACCTTTAACTGAGTTTTTGCAGAGGCCATTTTTGCCTCTGCAGCAAGTTCATATAGATGTTTGTAGTCAGCAGGTTTGTACTTCTGGCTGAAAAGAGCATTTCTTGCAGGAACCACCAAATTGTCTAGTTATCATATAAAACGCATAAGGTCATTTCAAATTACTGAGAAATAATTCAAGTGCGAGTCATAAAATGGAAGCATTATAGATAGAAATCAGAACCAATGTTTTAAACACTAGAAGTTTTCATAATGCTGTTGTTAGATGGTGAATGAGAATTTGAAACAAATATAAACTAGTAGAAATTATATAAGAAACATTAACCAGTTGTCTGTTTACAAGAAGTTAATTTGAAAAGTATTGTTTACTTGTGAATTTAGTTACTAATTCATTTTAAACTGCATTTACTGGCATTATAATAACTTCTAATACAGAAATACCTAAGTTTCAATAGATGCATTCTTCTTGCACTGATTGGAAAACTGCCTTAATGTTTATTGTAACCTATGTATTAAGCAACAGGAGTAGTTTTTTTTCTAAAAGGTATAAAAACTACCAATCCCATGCAAACGGAATGGTTTGCAGTTCCATTTCCCACTGAATCTCCAGCCATGCAGACCAGCAGTCACATCAGAACAAATCCAAACAAATCAACACACACCACTTACTCCACCAAGTCAGCATTCTGCTAACCGAGCTATACGCTTGATCTTGTATTATAACTTTTTTTTATTCTCTATATACCTTACACAAAAAGTGTTCAGTAGCTTGAGCTACAAATTTCTTCCATTTTATCCCTCCCATGTACAAACAATTTCCTTTTCCCAGTTTTTAGATCTTTAGGCAGCTTTTTGTTTAGCCCCCCTTGTGGGCTTTTATTCCCATCCATCCAAATTTAAAGTTCTCATCCCTAAGTCAGCAAGATTCTACGTGAAGTTTTTTTCCGTCTTCCTGAGATAGCTTACACATAGTCCAGCAGAGAACATGGAACATCATTCCATGTTCAAAGTGGTAGAAGTTTCAGAGCGAATTGCTCTGAAAAGCCCCTCACTCCATTTTTCCTCTTAAGCCCATTGCTGTTGCACTACAGCTCCCAGGGCCTTACTGGTCTGCCAGGAGTTATGTCAGGCACTGACATTCCTGTCACACAAGAAACAATAGGGTCTATCTGTCTGAGATTAACCCCAAAATCAGGATCGTGCATGTAGGATGCAAACTTTGTATTTAAAAGGCAATGTATTTGCTGTGTCATGTATTTTACAAGGGAAATAAATTATATATATATATGTACACAAAAATATAAGCACATATAAAATATATTAATATTTTTATGAATATATTTATATGAATAAATATATGAAATATAAAATACTGAACTTTCAAATTTTAAAGCCTTTTCACAATTTTCTGTAGCATATATTTTCTAAAACCTGAGGTAAGTTACAATTGTAAATGAACTACCTGAACTCTTGCCCTAGCACTGTGAAGCCCTTGTGCACAGATATTCAGTCACTTTGCATAAGCTAGGATGCTTACAGGGATAAGGAATTGGCATTTCCTTATAACCTCTGCTTTAGTTTTCTTTAGTAGTGAAATTGGCCCTTATGTTTCCGCATTCCCTATTAAGCCCCGTGGCTGGAAGTGCTGTGTCTGACGTGTGGTTATGCAGAGGGGTAAAAGGTAAAATAAATCATGCAGAGCCATCCCATGATCCTCCTTCAAGCGTCCCTCCAGGATTTTCATTTGCTGCATGCCTACACAAAGCCTGACAATGCAACTCCAGATGATGCCTTGCTGGGAAAGGATTTTTCCAAGTCCCACTGCCAGCCAGTCCCCCCAGGACAAGCAGAGACTGGGCACTGAATGGATGGGAGTAGCCCTGTGGAGAGCAACTTGGGAATCCTGTGGGCAAAAAATTGGGCATGAACTGGCAAGCTGCCCCTGCAGCTCAGAGAGCCAGTCTGGGCCTGGCCTGCATGAGAGGCAGCATGGGCAGGTGCCAAGGGAGGTGGTTCTGCCCCTCTGCTCTGCACCTGGACCTGTGGAGAACAACACCCAGCTCCCAGGTACCCAGCACAGGAGGACAGAAACCTGGCCCAGAGGAGACCATTGAAACAGTCAGAGGGCTGGAACATTTCTCCTGTGAAGACAGGCTGAGAGAGGGTGGGGATGTTTGGCTGGAGGAGACTCCAGGGAGACTTTACTGCAGCCTCTCGATACATAAAGGGGCTTGTACGAGAAACAGAAAGGCTCTTTACCAGGGTCTGTAAGTGACAGCATGAGGGACAACAGTTTTAACCTGAAAGGAAGGTGGATACAGATGGGAGCTAAAGAAGGAATTGTTCCCTGTGAGGGTGGGGCGGCCCTGGCCCAGGGTGACCAGAGCAGCTGTGGCTGCTCCTGGATCCCTGGCAGTGTCCCAGGCCAGGTTGGACGGGGCTTGGAGCACCCTGGGATAATGGAAGGTGTCCCTGCCCATGGCAGGGGTGGCACTGGATGGGTTTAAGGTCCCTTCCAACTCAAACCATAACCAGAGTGCTGTAGCAGCTCCTATACAAGGCTATTAATTGCAGGGTGTTCCATAAACAGTCGATAAAACAATTTAACATGATAGCATACATACCTCCACCACTAATCCTATGACCTGAAAACAATGATCCAGAGTCCAGGTCACCCATTTTTATTTTATATGTATTTCTTATACCTGTTGAGAAACAAACGGATGTTTTGAGAATACCAACATTGTGGATGCAATCTAAAAACACTTTAAAAAATATCTATAGCTTTCTGAGGAGAGGTACATCTCATTAAAAATGTAATTAAATTAGACAGAAATTCCTCAAGTTTGTCTTTCATTTTAGGAGAGATTTCATGTGCCTCATATCATTTAGCAGCCAAGAAAACAAAATATTATTTTCTCGATGAATCTGTAATGCTGTGACATAGCTCATCTATTCTTTGCTTTGTGCTTTTCAAAATATGAGTCCCTCACTCCAAATGCAAGATCAGGTTTTGAGGCATTCTTTGCTTTATAGAAATTAAGCCTGAAAAGATTGCTCTTTTCTTATATTTTGAGACTGTCTGGGTCCCTTTAAACACCTCTACGGTAACACCTGTGAAACCAGGTCAGTTGTTCCAGCAGCAGTGGCTCAACTCCTGGTGAGCTGCATGTATCAAGTACCCACATCATCATGGGACAAACGGGACATTTCAGATGCAATAAGTTGCACAACACAGTAAAAAAACATCTTTCATGTCTCAAACCCCTTACTTTCACCATAATTAAGCATGCCTTGGTGTCATCGCAAGTCTTGCGTAGAAATAAAAGCAATAGATCCACCTGAGATGTTTCAGCTGAACTGAATCAACAGCTGAGTCACACCAGAAGGAGAAGGTCATGTCCAACGAGGCTCCCCAGGAACCCTCTCCCTCAAACCCAGCCATACTGTGCCAAAATTTCATACACACAAAATTCCGTCTCTTTGTCATACCTTTGACATTTGGCTGGTCCCACAGCAAGCAGCAACACAGCAAATAGTAGAGCATCAAAATTTGTTCATTTGCAGAGTTATTTCCTCACTGTTCTAGTGAGATGAACTAGTTTATCCCTACAAATTCCAAGGATGGCACAATAGAACAAGAAGGTGGGAAGGAAGAGCAGCAGAAGAAATGTAAAGGGAACAACTCTGACAGAGAGCTATTAATGTCAGTCAAATAAAAAGGTGTGACTGCAACTGAGGACAGTATACAGTGTACTTTCCTGTGAGCTTTGTTTGACATTTTGCATCGCAGAATCGTCAAAAGCAACTACAGTGTAAAAATCCAGCTTAGATGGACAACAGTTCAATGAATGAGCTTCCAGTATTACTACAAACACAAGGCAAGTGCAGTTGAAATTACAGCCACATCCACACACACACACTGCTCCCATGGCTGAGCCAGGGAGATTAATCCTGTCCATAGGAACTGTGCAAGTGATAAGATAAAGACAATCCATGACCACCAGGCTTTGTACAGAGAATCCCCCATGACCAAATCTAGTACAAAACAGGTGAATGCTCATTGCTAAAATGTGACATTCCTCAGTATTTCTTCAAGCATATTCTCCAGTGTTATTAAGTAATGCTATGAGACTGTCCCTTGCAGGCCAAATAACACTTGTCTTCACCCAGTAGTGGCCATCTTTTAATAATAAAGGGATCTTTGCAAATCTGTTCTGGAAGTAATTGGCAGTATCAATTGTTCAGAAGCTACAATCAAACGTCATCATCTGATCACGAATATTGAAATTAAAGATATATGAAAGTAAGAAAACAGGCAAGGAAGTTCACTTCCCTTTTGAAGCATCAACATGTCTTTTACAATCTAACAGTTATCTGTAAATAAATTCACAGTTCTGCCCTAAAATCTCCACCTTCCGCAAAAGTTAAGGGAAAAAGAAAGGAAGGAAAATACTAGTACATTCATACTGCTGATTCTGGGTTTTTTCTGCTTGCAGCAGTTATTTGGTTTCAGTTTGTAACCATGCAACACTGCCAAATTCATCCAGATAAAGGAGACAATTATCCGTATCAGAAGCAACTTTGGCCCATTTGTCATGCTAATGTTTTATCTATACATCAATGCATCTACATGTAATTTCCTAACTGCATATATACTTTGGTTGGAATAGATTTCGTAAAGAAACCCAAATTAATTATATATGTAAAGCTTTAAGGCAGGGATTTACATAACAGTAAAGTATGGGATTCTTATTTCTTACTTACTAAGAAAGGAGACTTATTACTTATTACTTACTTATTTCTTACTTATTTCTTCAAGATGCACAAAGACAGTTTAAATATTGCTTCTTTTCCCCCTAAAGACAAAATACAATTTTCTGCTTCTTCTTAGAAAGGTCAGGTACACAGAAGGGGCTTGCCTTTCTGTTTCTTGGAAAAGTCACTGGAAATAGAACTGAAACAAGAGATGCTCAATCACCAACACACAAATCTTTAAGCTATAGGCTGAGCAACTTCAAAAGGCATGTAAAGGAAATACTTTTTATTCAGACTGTTTACAAGCCTGTAAGTTAGGTTTAGTTTAGTATCCCTGGTGTTATAATTCCCTTAGATTACCTCCAAGATTCCCTTCCTGGGAAGAGGGGAAAGTAGGCACATCATGAAATTCTGTAGTTATAAAAAAGAACAGAGGGGGAATCATAAAAAAAAAAAAAAAAAGAAAGAAAGTGAAACCCAGCAAGCTGGCATAATTTCCCATGGAATTCTATAATATTCAGCACTTTCTGGAAAGTCCGGTGCAATTATATGACAATATTCCACTGAATTTATAGCCATTAATATTGAACAGGAAAATTTAAAGCCCTAACAATAAAAACTAAAATCCTTTGCTAAATTTTACCCTTCCCTTGAAGAGTAAATACTTGAATTTAGTGAAAAAGGAAAGCATCACAAGCATCATATTGAAATTCCTCACTTTAAAGCTTTTTTGATTGTTCACTCTTCCATAGATCTCTTTCTTGGAAAGATCATAAGTCCTCACAATCCATAAGCTCACTCAGAAAGATGTGAATATTTGGCTCTGGCTTGGTACTTCTGTCACCCTAGTGATACTGTTAGTCCCATAAGAGCAAAGAGTAGCTGCATCAAGTCCCTTCTTATCCCCTCCGGTATGACCTGGAGCTACATGGGAAGAAGACAACAAGGGCAGCACCCTCACAAGGATCCTGAACAGCTACGGCCGTTCCCCAGCAGAGCCACTCAAGCTCTACACATCAACAGCACCATTTTTAAACAATAGCAAGTTCTCTTGAGGGTTTTGTGTACTACGGCTAATATTTACACAGCAGTGTTGATTTTCGTTAGCAGAGGTATAGGCAGGGCTACCACGTTCTGAGACTCCGCAAACAGAAATAAATGTCTGCATTGCATTTGCAGCAGATTGTCTCCACACGCTTCTTGGAATCACGTGGGCTTTTGAGATTTGTACCAGTCCAGGGACAGCAAGCTTCAACCAAGCTGCCAAAATTCCTCAAATTAAAAGCAGGAAAATACGTCTACAAAGCAAAACACATGGGATAGTCCTAAATACAGAGTGAGCCATCAAAGTTCCTTGCCAAGTCAAAAAGGGAGATTTGGACCAGTGAAACTGGCTAGGTTTTGCCTCCTACCACTTGCAGTTTGGGGCACTCAATCTCCCCATGCTTGAGCTGGAGAGGGAATTCAGTGGTATAGTTGAGTACAGTGGTACAAGACAAAAAAATTGCCTCAAAAGATTCTCTGACTGCTCTTTTCACATGGTTAGTCTTTAGAAAGGGCATTCAGGCCTCCGCCTTCAGTGTCCCTCATCCTCCCTCCTGAGCCCCATGCCACAGCAGCGACACTTCCCAGCCTGGGCAGGGCTCACAGAGCTCAGAGCTCCCAGCACCACTCGGAGGAAATCCCTCTGATCCCGGGCTCCCTGGCCAGGCAGGAGAGTGGTGATTCAGCAATTTCACAGAGCATAAAATCTACTTCTATTTTCTTTCTTGAAGGCAAAACCCGGGGAAAATTGGATGTAGTGGATTTCTTTTCTACTTCCTCTTGCGTTTCCTCTCTAGTTCATGGAAAGTGATGCAAATATTTTGGGAGGTATCTTAGTTTTTAAGCAGAGTCATTAGATTTTGCACCTAGCAGTGCTTCTAATCACCTTCATCCTTTGCTCTTGAAGAGACCATTGGATTTCTATACTTTATAATCTTAAAAGAGTAATTTCAAATATGTCAATGCCCTCATTAAATTCTAAAAGCTGTTAATATTTCTCCTGGTTGTGGAGTCAGTATTACAAGAGGAAAGGAAATCAATTTAGGGTGAGGTTTAGCATATTTACATCATAGAGACACTTTACAAAGATAGAATTATTTGTAGGTTTAAACCCAAGAAATTTAATTGGCAGGGGGTTAATTCTGGGGGTGCTTGCTCAACCCCTACCCTGCAAGCCCCCTGTCAGCTTCAATGAAGTCTTGCACTGAATTAATACTACAGCTTACAACCCAGACTTAACATTCCTCATGAAAATTATTAATTTTTAAAGGTTTGCAGCTGCTTGAACAGAGCTAATGAGTTACAGGTAATTATTTTTTTCCATACACATTCCATGTGTTCTGGAATCTAAAATACTTAAAGAGTAGAAATTTCAGTAAGAGTTGAGCATTAAACATCTTTGCCTTCACAAAGTACAACAGAATAACTTAAATTTCCATACCTCCTTTCTAAGGGAAGATTATTCAGTAAGCAGTACTCCTTAGAACAAGAGTAACTTCCCTCGTCCTAGTACTCATAGTCGCCTTGGGAATAAGTTTGTTTCTGTGTGGCTTTTAGTTTACAACCATCCATAAAATGCAGCTTGAACTAAACACACTATCACACACTTGGTCAATCCATTTTATTATCTGTGACCAGAAAGATTAGGAAAATATTCCAGAAGATTGAAATCTTAGCATTTAAAACACTCTTCGGAATACAGCCACAAGGAAATCTGGGTACCATTCACAAGACAGGAAAGGACCATTCCTTCCTTAAAGCATTGTACCTCAGTGGTTAGAGATGAAGAGGCATGAAGGAAGAAAATTTGGGTTTCCAATGCCCTTTCTGAGGGGTCTCCTAAGCACTGGAATCTCAAAGATTCCCACATAATGGATGTTGTTTTACCCATACCAGTTAAGGGATAATCTACTCCGAAAGTTTTTGAATAGTGCCTACACCTCACATCCAA
This sequence comes from Daphoenositta chrysoptera, assembly GCA_013397915.1. NCBI lineage: Eukaryota > Metazoa > Chordata > Aves > Passeriformes > Daphoenositta > Daphoenositta chrysoptera. The sequence continues at coordinate 273,439 of VZRO01003461.1, forward strand.
ACACCCTAAACCAAAATGAGATCATGTCACGAGTGTTAAATCCAAACCACTTTATCCAATAACAAAAAAACAGATGTCAGTCCACAGCAGCCAGGCCAGGCCAGGCCAGGCCACGCCTTGGCTGCTGACGCCGCGTGGGGCACAGGGAGCTTGTCCGTGCTTTGTGCCCTACAACATTGCATCCTCCAGGAGGATGCCTGGACAGCTGCCTGCCTGAGCATGGCCAGCACATGTGGAGCTGCCCAGGCCACTGCTGGACACCAGCTCCAGCCCAGGCCAACGGGCAGTATGGGCTGAGCCCTTGCTCCCTCCACTTTGCTGTCAGCAAGGTGGTCCAAGGCCTGAGGAGAAGCAACGTGTGTGTCTGCAAATACCCAAATACAAGACAATGATGCTTAAACCCAATTTTTTCTCAGGAACAAGCAGGACAGGCTGGAGCAGAGTGTTCGGGTACCTGAGAGCACTGAGTGCACATGGAGCCCCTCCTGTCTCCATGGGCTCAGGAGCTGGAATGCACAACGAAATCAGATCAGCTTCTCACAGCTGGGGAAGTGCTTCCCTCCCACTCCCACTCCCTGGTGATAACCAGGGTGGCATTTCCAGTAAAGACACCACCACCATCGAGTCCAAGCCGGGAGACTAAGCAGCAAGGGAAGGTCAAAAGAGCATTTTAGCTGGAGAATTGGCAACTAGACAACTCAGCAGAGCTGGAGGAAGCTCTAAAAGAAGGAGGAAAAGAGCTGCATTAGGGAACTCTGCCAATTAGCATTACACGCTGCATAACTGCACAGGAGGATGCAAACAGTTTCTTTAAGTATCAGCAATACCTATCCAAGTTTGACAGAATGAGCAGCACCTCGCACAGATAAACCTAGACTTTCCCCAGTGTGATTTCCAGGCTGGCTTCTGGTTATTCTCCTGCCTTCCCCACCAGCTCACAGTACCTGTTCCAGTACCTGTTGATCATGATCAAAAACAACAGCAAGGTATTTTAAAGTAAATTAAAAGAAAACCAGATCAGGGTCAGGATCTTCAGCTGGTTAAAGAGAAAGGGGTACCACCTGACAGTTTCATCACTGCACCATGTCTTTAGTAGGGTTAAGATTTTATTAGGTTAAAGAAAACAAATCAAGGCGAAGAGACATTTCAAATTTATGAGTACTGTAAAAGCCAGATGAAACATATGTCTTTAGAAAAATAACTACACAAGGAGTTGATAATCTGGTTTCTCTCAAGCTTAAAAGAAATTCCAGTCCTCTGCTATAGACAGTCACTCTTCCTCCTGCCTGCTTTTTTAGGTTTCTGACCATCCAAGCACTGCTTCTACTGATAAACTTGGGAAAGGAGTACTACAGTGACTCTCATCTATACCATATAATGAAGACAAAAATAACATTGATGGAAAATAGGGAGTACTCAAAAGCTCTAAGAAGATTGGATCCATCACAGCCACTTCTCTCTATTAAAACCTTTTATTACTGTTCCCTGCGCAGCTGCCACATCAGCGTCATTCTCCTGTATTACACATTTTGGGAACCATCATCCTAATCTGGGTCCATCTGGCCAGCTTTAAATGACAAGCTTCTAACACAAGAAACACTTTCCTTTTTGAAAAATAACTATGGATACTAGTAAGATTAGTAGCAGCAGATCTACCCCTCTGGGTTATTCATTTATTTATTTATTTGTCCATTTGGCAAATTGTTAATATCTTTTCTTTCTACTGACATGTTTCTGATTTAATGTCAGTATTTGAACAAAACTTCATACATATTGACCTTAGCTTCACCTCCTTTCAAAAGAAACCATGAGAATACATCCTGGGAACAGAACTGATACAAAAAAAAAACATTTCTAGCCATTTTCTGTAATTTTAGGGCTACTGTATTTGATTAACCAAGTCCTTATTCCCTTCTAGCCAACCCATTTCTCTCTTCCACAATGATGTCATACATTTGTATTTGTCTCAGCCTTTCACAGACATTATTTTCTGTTATCACAAATTCAACATTATGACCTCACTAAAACATTGAAAGTGAATGCTAAGATGGTTTTGGAAAAGGACAAGATCTATATAAACCTGCATTTTATCTTCAGTAACTAGCAAATGTACTAATCAGAATGATAAAAGCACTGCCAGGTAAATTTATTTCTGCTTTAATGCAGATATTTCTAGAAACCTCTCCAACACTATAAAAGTCCATCTAAGCTCAAATTCCAATACCCTACTTCAAAGCTTTGCTCAAACTTCATTGCAGGCTCTACGCTGGGAGTCTTGATGCATCTTAAGAAGAAAAAGTACAAAACATCAACCAGCCACCAAGCAGAAGACCCTGTACATAGAAATCTGTCCCCCAAGAATGCCAAGTCAGCTCTGCCTACAGCCAGCCACAGCTAAATCTTTTAGCAACAGTAAAAAACACAAGGTTTATCAATTCTCTTTTCCTGCTCCTTTGACAGTTTAGTATTTCAGTATTCACTGAACTCTTTTAGGCAACAAAAACGTGATCTCTTAAAAGATTTCATCTCAAATTCAACCAAACTCTTCTGTGCATTCTTAATGTAAGCCCTTGCTGGTGTCTGAGGTATATGACCCATGTTTATTCTTATATATGGGAACAGCCAATATTGAGGCAAGATCCTCCTTCCTTTCATTTAAATAGAAGTTAAACTCCCCAGTGTCAGTCAGCATTCCTGGAGGAAGCAAAGCCTGGTGCCTGCCACAGACTGCTCCTGAGGATGAGTCAGGCCCAGTCCAGACCCGGTTCCACAAGCATGAGTGCTCCCAGTGGGTTTAACCAGTGATTTTAAAGGAGACTAATTCCACTGTCTCACTTCAACAAGTTGTTTGCATACATAAATCTTTGCAGATTTGGGTCACCAGTGCCACTTTTTCCTCCCAGCTAAAGTGCTGCTCATCAACCAAGGGGCAGAAGGATTTCCAGCAGGGAGGCACAGTGCTTAATGACCCAGACATGTCTTTTGAAACATAATTTCTTGTGCATGTTTTAAATCGCTCACATTATTAAATGTAAAAATCAATAATATGAATCAAGTCTTCACAAAACACAATTTAATAGTATCACCAATGACAGTACAGCAGGTGCTCTTCAGGTTTGTGCGAACGAAGGATGCAGAATCCTGCGACAGCAGGTGTTACAACCCTCTCAGTGGCTCACGCAATGTACTACTGGGTGTACACCACTAAAAAACCAGAGCTGAACCGCGGACTTACGGAAAACCCGGAACACAGCATCAGCAGGAACTTGGAATATACATAAGGACAGATGTTCCTAAAAAATACAAACTCAGAAAAAATGCCCAAATTCAGAAGTCCCTTGCTCTCAGTGCTCTCTTTTGAATATCTGGCTATTTCTTGAATATTTTGTAGAAGGCTTTTTTTAAGATTTTGAAATTTAATGGAAATGTTAATTGCTTAGCTACTGCATGTTTTCGCTTAAACAAAAGGAATATTAACATGCTGTTGTTGAACCCTCTGATCCTAATCACTGTTAGGGAAAAGAGGCAAAGACTCACTCCCATTGTAGGGCGTGGAGTACAAACAACAAATAATGAGCTTGATCCCTTAATCAGATCCTTTCTCTTCTAGTTGAACTATCTGAAAATGGCACCCATCCAGAACGTGTTAATCTTGCAGCAGTCAATCCTTTCCCCAGGAAGAAAATACACAGTATAATACTTCTATCATTCAGTGTCAAAACAGTTGCTAGAAAAATCCCATTGTTTGATTGTAATTTAAATTTACATTCCCCTAAAGAAAGAATTATAGATCTATTTGAAATAAAGTCAAGTCTCAGAAATGGTATGCTCCCAAAAGAGACATAGTCCTTTTTGTCTATGATAATCTCATTACTTCCTCATTAAGTAAAACTTAATCCAAAGTAGGAAGATCAATTTGAGTAACACTTATAACAATCAGCTTCATGGACTGCTCTGTCACACTGCAGGGACAGGGAATAGCTCATCTGCTTTCTGAGGATCTGTATATCACAAGAGAACCCTATTGCCCCTCCATTCTTTGAATATTCTTAGAAAATCCGAGAGAAAATAAACTTTAGGAACACTTAGAAAAAGCACTGAAACAAGCAGATAAAAGAAAGGAAGTAAATGTTTTAGGAGTTGATAAGTTGACAAAAAAAGGGTAGGGAATTAAGTCACCCATGTCATCTTGGATCAAGTGGGTCAGGTGGCATTTTATGTTATTTTGTTTTGAACAAAACATGCACAATCCATTTTCAGTGACCAAATGCAGTGGCCTCCTGCAGTCGGCACACCTGGTGACTGCGAGGTTTACATGAAAGAGAGGATGAAATGAGAAAATGTTCTGATGCTTTGAGTAGTTAATCATCACAGAGTACTTGGGGCTGGTTCTTAAAGCTCATGCAGCTTCACCCCTGCCATGAGCAGGGGGACACCCTCCATTATCCCAGGTTTCTACAAGCCCTGGCCAGCCTGGCCTTGGACCCTGTCAGGGATGGAACAGCCACAACTCCTTTGGGCAATTCCTGGCAAGTCTCTGGACAAACCTGGACAAAGTCCAGCTTTGCTGAGCTAAAGGCAAAAATTCTGAGGCATCATTTACAGACTTCTGTAACACAAGAAACTTGCAGAATTTTGTTATATGTTGTTTTTACTAATGTTCTATCTAGATTTCTATTTACTACCTCCATCTACAACAAAAGTTAGAAAACTAAACAGTATGCTTGCATATATGAAAGATTAACTGGAAGATGTGAGGCTGAGTTATCCATTATAAGACCCTACAATTTTCTCCATTACTTAAGAAATAACAAATGTTTAATTAAATTGACCTGTGGCTGCCTGGCCTGTAAAGCATAGCAGCTATTGGCTAGGCTGTGTGGAAAGGGTTGTTTGGAATAGTGCTGCGAGCAACTCGCCCCTCTGCTACTCTGCACCCATCAGAAAAAACACTTCAATCTACAGAGTTCACTTAGCACAACAGAAGCAAAGATGCTGTAACACAAAACTGCAGAGAATCAACATTCCCTGCAACACAATAAAGTATCTGGGCTTTGCACCTCTTATCAAGAGGCAGGATTTGCGCTGTAGCACAGGAATTTCAAAGATAGATTCCATGTATAACAACACTGGGCCAGAGGAATAAAGATACAATTTTACAGGCAGGGTTAGCTAAGGAGCTAGACCTAAAAAGGAGCTGCAGCAGAACAATGTGTTCTGCAAGAAGCATCAGATGTACTAAACCATCAGATACTGAAATAGTCAATACTAAGTAGTAGCAGAAGTTCAATGGAAGACAGTTAAAGAAGCTCAGAGCAGGTAGAAGTCTTAAAGTCACTTAAAAAAAAAAAAAAAAACAACAAAAACCTACTGAAGACTGGACTTCAAAAAATCCATGCAACATATCTGGATTCCGGTTGTTAAATCACAGCCCCATTGCTCTTCAGATAAACCAACCAATGTGATTTTGTTTCCAGTGCTGCAAAACGCACAATTGGAAATAAACAGTTTGAGAGTCATGATAGCTTTGTTTTCTATATCTAGCTAGATCTCAGATTTTCTCAAAGCAGGAAAGAAAACAGGACTCCAGTTCCTTGTTTTATGGAATTAAAAAGGTAATTTTAAGTTGTCCTCACCTTTTGCACATGCTTCTGTCTTCACTGTTGCCTTCTGTGTAGTATTTTTAATGAAAGCATTTCCACCTACCCCATTTTAATGTTAGCTTTGTTACTGATGTTTTTTACTTACCAAGCCCAAATCTGTATGGAAGAGTTTCCTGCCCCACTGCTGGAGGCCTCTTCCTCACAGCTCTGCTGACAGACCAGTTTCTGCAAGCATTTCCTAATGAACTGCAGGCAGAAGTCAGCTGGCTTAGTTTATGTTGTTGGCAGTACAGTTTAACAATACTTCAAGAACATATGACTCTGAATAAGCCCAATTTCTCCTTAAGCCAAGATGCTTTTCCCTGTTTTAGCCTATGGGAAGCTGTGGCTGTCTGGTGTTGCAGCATTTGCACACTTATGGTTATACTTCAGAACCATTCTGCCTCTCACCTGCCCAAGTTCCACAGATCACTGCCCACCCCGAGCTGCAGGTGGGACATGCAGCCAGGTCAAACAGCGACGGGGCAGAGAGGACCCTGAGGGAGCAGGACCTTGTGAGGTAGTGCTGGCACCAAAGACTCTGTGTCACTGTCCTTAAAGCCAGCCCAGATGATTTTTGTCTGAGTAGTGTAGCGGGAGTCAGGGCAGAACGTTTGTCTGCAGCCTATGAGAGACAAGCCAGAGGGACAGATAATTCACATGATTTAGAAGCCACTGCAGCTTATTTTGTCAGGAGAATCAGTATCATTTTGTACAGCTTTTGCCAGTTCTGCTAGGCCAAATTCCCAGAATTATGTGCAGGGAAGCATGTGACACAACTTCACTTTAAATTATTCCGTAATGTTGTCTGATATCCTGCAACAAAAAGCAATCCATCCTTGTCTGGGGCCTCTCAGTTACAGCCATTAGAAATGTACAGTCTGTAAACATGAATCAAATAATCTTTTTGCACATACATTTTCTTTGTTGCCTCCTTATTCAAAAGTATCCTTACATTTCAGTCTGACATTCTGTATCCCTGGTCTGGTAAGAAAGATTACAATTTGGTTAATTTCTCAACATTTTTTCCAGCCTCATATATGAACTAGTAAGAAGATGGATAATATTTTGTTCAGCTTGGGAACTGTAGCAGTCAGTAGAAACTGCAAAAGATTTTAGCAGGCCTTCCCCTGTCCTGGAGCAGATATAAGTACCTGCATTGTCCAGAGATGGGGTGGTGAGGGTTTCTTTATTTCTTTGTCAGCTTTGGAGGGAGTTGTTGTGGGCTTTGGTTGGTTTTTCTAAGGTTGTCTACACAACAATTACTTACAAGCTTAGGACCTGAAAACCCACAGAACAGACCAACTGCTGATCACCTTGTCTTTACTGGACATCCCACTTGGCATTCCCTGCAATCTTTCCCCCAAATTATCCACTTGGCTGTTGCCAAGCTGCCTGTTTATTTCTAGGTGCAGCAATATCCAAGAGAAACCTTGACTTACAGGTGCACACGTGTGATGAAACCTGATTTCACCATTAGCTGGCTTCAGCAGCACAGCTTACTTAAGGACATCCCTTTTCCTGCTGCCCCAAACACAACACCAACACTCCACTCCTGGGGCCATGCTACCAGCTGAAACAATATATTGGGACAGGATTCGTGGGGTTTGCCAGGAAAAGGTTACTGAGCTTACACTACCAGTCAACAAATTTTTGTTCTTCAAACCTCCTCCACTTTGCTGAAACAGCTATCAGGGCAAAACGTTTCCCGTCCCTGCCAAAAGAGGAGGCCCCCCACTCCTGCTGTACATGGCTGCTTGCACATTCCTTAGTGCAGGCATTACAGGCCGGAGTAGTGCGCTCAGGAAAATTGATCCAACTGGAAAAATAAGAGCATATGTGTCAGGGAGGTTTCTGGGGAAGCTGGATCAATTCTATAATGCAGCCCCCCGCACCGTGGCAGGATCCTGTTGCTGGCACTGGGAAAGCTGGAGAGATATATCATTACAGGGCAGCATTGTCCTTCCCATGGCAGCTGGGTTTGAACCAGAGTACAGGGGCTCTGCAATCAGAAGGCTGGTGGTCATGCTGAGCATTTTGCACAATCTACAATCAAATACTCCTACCTGATGCTTCAAAGCCATGCAAGAAAAAAATATCAAAGTGCAAACAACCTGGCAGTATCCAAATAGTTTTCCTCAATATTTTGTTTTACCACAGGGAAAGAGTAATATCTATCTATGGCAGAGCAGTATGAATGGTGCTGTTTGAAACAGAAAGTTTCTATAAAAGCCCTCGCTGAAAAAGCAAAATGTCAGCCCACCACTTTCCTCAGAAATACACCTGTTAGGTGCCTTACCTCCCCAGTTAAACAACAAAAAGCAGGAGCGTTTTTTGTACCAAATGAAATTACAGTTTCAAAATTACCCAAAATCAATTGTATTGTGATTGACTGAGTTGCTGTGACATCAACACAACGACTTGCAGTAACTTTTGAAATCAAATTGTAGGTTTTAATGAGAGGAAAAAACCCCACACATCTAAATAACTCCCCATGTGAGCACTAAGCAGCTGCTCATGTGTTATGTTAGCCTGCCATGAGCATCACTCTCTTCCCCAGGCATTTTTTTCCCAAACCTTCATAAATTCAGTATATGGAAGAGATTACAGTAAAAGTGAGTAGCATTAAATAGCTTCCAGAAGAAACCAANAAAAAACAAGAAACAAAGGAACACTGGTTTTGTGACTGATATTTATCACTAAAATTAAAAGACAGGTATGTCAATGTTCTGCAAGGGCTGTGAACATCCGTGGAATATATATAAAAAGAAATTTGATTATGGATTAATTTCAGAATAGATTAAACCAAGCAGAGAAACATATTAATGACTTGAAACGCTGAAGAAGCAAAACAGCAGCAAAACAACTACCAAGTATCTGTTAACTACATTGCCATCTAAACCACTGGAAGATGAGCACAATCTGTTTAAGAAGTCAGATTCAAGGCTCAAGAGAAACCAGCATGGTTCCAAAGGAAAACATGAGGCTAGGTTTTTAGGAATTGCAAACATAGTGGAATCATGGCTTTCCAAATGATACTGAGAATGAAACAGACCATCTTACTTGTAAGTCACATCCAGAAAAAGGTGAATAAAAAGAAACTGTACTTGTTGCTGATTCTAAAAATTATGTAAAAATTTAAATATATATTTGACAAAGGCCACTATCAGCTAATGGAATAAGAAATCAAAGAATCACACCCCATGCAGCTCTTTGCATTGGAAAGTTAAAATGGAGTGCTTTTCCATAGCCTACGTTGTCCCTGTTGGACAGGATTGCTGTACTGGGACACACAGCAGTCAATTAGATAATGTATTGGCTGCTCAGGGTGCCAAAACAAATAAGCCAGCTATGAGGGTATGACTAATACCAGATAGAATTAAATAGTCTTTCTTTACTGACAGTCATTCAACATATTTCCAAATCTGACAGGATCTCAAAATGTTACTTTCAATTCTTTCTACTTCTATTGTGCCAAAACAATTTGGCTCAAGATCCCCTTCTCCTTCTCAAAAGTATTTCTTACCCTTTCTCATCTCACCCCAGCAGGAAACTCTAAAACACAGCCAGACCTTGCAATGCATGGCTCTGCAGGGATGCAGGGCACTCAGAACAGCCTGTTCCTGATCATTCTGGTGGTTACAGTCATCCACCTGGAACCACCTAGCACCAAGAAGGCCTGGAGGTGGCATTGTGCCACTTCCCGTGTCCTGCCCATAGCCTGTGCCTTCCATAGCCCCCAGAATGACATTTAGGAATAGTCCCATTTACTGGGGGGCAAGAAAGCTTCCTCATTTCCCAAAAGGTGTTACCTGTGAAAGCCAAGCCAGCAAAACAATACACAAATTACAGGTGAAAACCAGTTGAGACTGATTTGAAGCTAATTTAATTAATCCACTACAGCTTTGGTAGAAGCAACCTTGCAACTAATGAAGTTCAAAGCTCTCACACATCCTGCACTTTCTCCCCACTTTATTCTAGATCTAGTTATTTTACATTTTATCTTTCCTTTACTCCAGCTCTCCACTCTCATTTGACCCTTCCCCCACTTATTTTATTTCACACATGTTACTCTTTATTTTACCAAGTTTCTACTGTTATTCCCCTCAGCTCCTCTTTCCAATATCCTAGGCAGAGACCACCATTCTGGTTTGGTAATATTTTATATGTAGTTCACATGGTATGAATCGTGAGATTTTTCAGAGCAGTGAGGACTCAATGCTCTTGTTTACAGTTGCTAAACATTTTCCATGTGGACATGATAAGAATGGAGTCCCTACTGAAAAACTGACCTGGATGGGAAAAAGATACAAGTTAAAATGTGGATAGTTTTTTCATGCTCCTTTACAGCAGGCTTTCTACAACAGAGGAGGAGGGTGAATAAATCAACCTCTTGGGACAGCAAGAGCTGCTGATTCACGTGGCCGTTTGGTTTTGGCTCCTCTTAGCCATTTACAGTGTCATCACTGTACTAGTCAGTGAAGTGGAGAGCGTCTACCACTATCACACCCACACGGTGGGAGGAGAGAAATAAGTAAATGGAAAACCAGTCGCACCTGAGATACACCGGGACAGTCTGTTCGGGAGGCTGGAAGGAGAGGAATGGCATCAGTCAGACTCCCGAGACACATCGGGATGGTGAGTTCAGGACAGGCATATGAAGCAAAAAAGTTGATCAAGCATTTAACACACCCAAAGCCTGTTATTGAAATGTTTTACAGTGGTTTTAGGGATACTGGCTTTTCTTTTCTACATCTATAATTCCTTACACGCCATCAAGAGAGTTCGGCTGCTTAAAATGGTGGGTTGTTAAAACGCTATGGAAAGCGTTTTCCTGTTTTCCCCAAACACCTGGACACGGTCCGTCGGGTCTGAGCAGGGCCGCGGGCTGTACGTTCTGCCGGCACCGCGACACGGCGGGTCACAGGCGCCCAGGACGCCTCAGGTCGGACGGGACCTCAGGGGGTCAAAGCCGGTCCAAGCTCCCTGCTCAAGCAGGTTCATCCCAGAGCACGTGGCACAGGGTCGTGGGCAGACGGGTCCGGCTCTGCGGCTCGGCAAAGCCCTTGGGGCCCCGGGCTGCTCCCTGCTCCGCTGCCGCGGCCGTTCCTTCGGTGGGGCAGGAGGCGGCCGGCACGAAGGGACGGGCACCCCCGGCCATCGCGAGCACCCCCACACCGGCCATTTACAACCGGTTGCTCCATCCATGCGCACATCGCTCGCCCCCGCCGCGCTCGGACACTCACCGCGACGGGTCCGGCGGATGGCGCCGGAGGAGCCTCCCGTCCGCACGGGCTCGCCTAGGGGAGCCGCCCCGAGCACAGCGCGGGTCCCGTCAGGCCACTCTCGGCGGAGTCGCCCCGGACACGGATTGGGTTGGGTTGGGTTGAGTCGGGTCGGGTCGGGTCGGGTCCGTCCCGTCCCGTCCCGTCCCGTCCCGTCCGCGCCGTCTCTCCCTCACAGCATCGGTAACCACAGCAACCTCAAGTCGCGCCGCCATTGGAGGGTTTAACGCGGGGCAGCAGCCAATGGAGCGCCGCCCCAGGCCGCGCCTGGCCAATGGGGGTGGGCGCCGGGCCGGGCGGTGCGTGACGCGGCGCGCGGGCGGGGCGGGGCCGGCGGAG
>VZRO01003461.1:284991-307995 GCA_013397915.1 Daphoenositta chrysoptera
CGGGCGGCGGGGCCGGGTGGGGACACGGCGGGTGGTGCGAGGGATGGCGGGGTCGGCGGAGCGAGCGGGGTGAGCCGGCAGTGCCGGGCCCTGCGCGCCCGGTGTGCCCGCACGGGGCGGCCGCGGGCCTCGGCTGCCGTCCCGGCGTTCCCGGGGGTCCCAGGCTTTAGCTGCTGTCCCCGTGTTCGCGTGGGTCCCTGACCCGGCTGCTGTCGCGGTGTTCGCTGCACGGGATTTAAATACGAGGTTTTCACCCTTCGTGTGACCGCAGAACGAGCCGCGCTCCCGTCGTCGGGTACCGGGGAGCTGCGGAGCATCCTCGGCCCGCGCACCGGGAGCAGGGCTCTTGGGGCTCTAGTAACTTTTTGCGGTGTTGTCTCCCCCTCTCCGATCAAAGGCGCGGAGCTGGGAGCGGAGTAGCACGTGCAGGCTGTGGGCGCGGCGGGGGGAGCTGTGGCCCGGGGGACAGGTGCCCGCGCTGTCCGCGGCGGTGCCGCCGGCTGGCCGTGCCTCGGGCACGCTGCAGTGTGTGCGAGAACAGAAAGTGCTCTGCAGGTGCCGGTTACCGAGTGCGACTGCCGTGGCTTGGGCTGGGAGAGCTGGGAAATGAAGTCTCGCCGCAATAAAATAAATGCTGATGCTGAACCCAGGCTATTTCAGCACAGAAAAAACAGAGTTGATGACTCAAGCCCCCTCTGGTCCATTTCTCGTCCCGGCTGACGCTCAGGAGGCATCACCAGTTCAGGGACAGAGAAGTGAGTGTTTTTGAAGTGCCTCTGTTTGCCCCATAGACCTTTGTACTTTTTTTTTTTTTTCCTAAGTTGTCTCCCGCTCCCTGTTAATTTTACATTAGTCATTGCTTCCAGATTCGACTGTTTGAAGGAAAAGGTGTGGTTGGACTGGGAGCACTAGTGTTGCATGAATTGGCTTTACAATTTTTTCAATATTGTCATTTTTTGATAAATTGGAGTTTAGAGATTAGGAGATGACAAGGATGTATTTTTGAGGTCAAGACCAAATAATTTCTTCACTGTGATAAAAACTTGGGAACCTACTTAATGTGCTAGTTTAGTTTATGAAGAGACAGTAATTCAGTCTTGTTCATCATGTTTAAAGGGCACAAAAGCTTTTTGTTGGCATTTACATGCTGTAATGTTCCTGTTAAGCATTACAATGTTATATGCAAATAAATGTAACCTGACTGTGGAAAGGTAGATTGCAGTAACTTTCTCCATCTTTTGAAATTGCTTGTGAAGTGCTCTACTGCTGCTGAAATAAGATGCGATTAATATTTTTAATTAACGTAGAAGGGCTGATTGGCCCTTTCCAGTAAAAACTGTCTTTTTCCCTTTTATCTTGTTAGATGTTCGGCATAAATACCAGTACTGATATTAGAAGTTCTGCTTTAAAGCACAGTTGGAGAAAGTTTTGTGAAAGTCTTCTATAAGAGGGGAGAATTTGTTCTAATTTTTCTTAGAATGTCAACAAGATAACACCTTTTGGAGCTTGCTTTTTCGATAGTAATGCAGGATCCTTTTATAATGAACAGTTGCAGTCGCGCAGTGTAAACAAGGAAAATGATAGGATACGTTGCCTTTTATAGAAGCTTCTTGCAATAGCCAAATAGCATCTGTAGTGCATTTTGAGGTATTTTTCATATTCAGTGATAGCATATGCTATGTACAAGTAATAGTAATCCTAATTAGTAATGTGTGTCTGGTGTTTAGTGTAGAAATCTGCATGCACTGAGGAGAAGACTCTCTGGAGAAAAACTGCATTTTAAATGAATAGGGAACATAAATAAGAACTTCGTGTCCTTCTGCTTCACTTTATTTCAGATTATTTCAATACGTTTAGTACAGATGAAGTTCTGAAAGATACCACTGCGTGAGTAATGTCTTAATTTTGTTATGGGGATTTTTTTTTTCTTAATTGTGATGCTGAAAATAATCAAGTCCTGCAACATTTAATTATTTGTTTGGTGCAGGAAAGCAGTGACCAGTTCAGGGAGTTCAGTGAGCTTAACAAAAGGAGTGAATGTAATTAAATGAGTTTACTTTAGTACCAGGACATACTTAGTGTAATGTGGTACAGAAAAGACCCCTAAAAAAGAAAGCAGAACTCATGATACTTGTCTGGAAAAGCATAGATGTGAGCCTGTTATTCGCCGTCGTTTGTTTTGCTCTCGGTTACTTTTCTGTCATTTTCAGTCAAGTCAGTGAGTCTGGATGGGTTACATGGAATTGCTCTGGATGAGCAGCTGTGCTCTCTTTCAGCCGTTCACGATGTGGTTGAGCAGAGCAGTCCCCAGGAGCAGAGAGCTTTTCTGAACAGGCTGCCGTGGCCTGGGACCCTGCTCCGAGGGGCAGCCCGCCAGTGCCTCCCGCTCCGGGAGCGCTCGGCCGCGGGCCCGGAGCCGCGGGCGTGCAGGAGGTGGGTGGGAGGCTGCCCCGCTTGGCAACAGCAACGCCGTGTGCCAGGGTTTCGTGGGACACCACTGGCAAGAGTTGCTACGGGAAGAACGTGTTTTGCTACCTTGTACAACAATCGTCTGGACACCTCCTGAGGGACCTGTGTTGGTGCGGGTCAGAATTCCGCAATTTTCAGCATTTTTGCTTAGGTTTGGTGAGGTTTTTTTCTCAAGCGAAAATAAGATGGCAAATCCTTCTGAATATGGCATGTACTGTCAGTCCAAAATTAAACTGGTTCAAACTTCAGTAATTAGATGGGGAAAAGAGAAAAGCCTGGCATAGCTTTATGTGTGAGTGACTGGAAAGCCGGATGTGAAACTGGGCTGTTGGGAATGGCCAGTAGCTATCACTTGCTACTGCCTCCGCCTTGATCGCAATGTTGCTGACAACAAGGCAGTTCAAATGCTAGTGAACATGGAGAGTAAACACATAACCACAACCAAGCCCAGAACCAGGGCCTGTGGAAATGGCCCTTCCCGAGGAGCAGGCTGTGCTGGCTCTGGCAGCAGAGCTTGGGAATGGAGCTGGAGGGGCTGATGGCACCAGGCGGTCTCTGGGCATGTTTGGGAGCTTTGCTGATTCTCAGCTGCGTTCCCTAAGGCCTGCGAGATGTCCTAGTTCATTGGATAACTTCTCATGTTCTTTTATCCGAGCAGAATACTCATCTATTCTGCTTGGGGGAGGTTTGCAGAGGGAGGGGAAGAGGATAAAGACAGCCAAAAACTGCCTCTGGTGGCCTTCCCAAAGCTTTTGCTTGCACGGAAGAAAATCCCAGTGCCTTTTCAGTTAAATCTTCTGCAGCTGGCAGCAGTGTTCAGACCTTTGCTCCTCTCCCCCTTGCTGCCCTTAATACCTCGCGCCTTTATTTCAAGGCAGACAAGAGAGGCCTGGATTTCAGGGGGAAGGAAGGAGTCCATCACTTTCACAGGAGATTAATTTTTTTTTTTCTTTTTTTTTTTTGATAGTGGAATCTCCCACTGTGTCGTTTAACAGGGAAGGCTGAAGGAGAAGGGTCTGTGAGTGGTGTCTCACAGCGGCTCAGTTGGGCCGTGGGAGGCCGAAGGACGTGGTGCTCCGCCGTGGAGCAGCCGTGTGTTCCAGGGTCAGGGAGGGACTCCGGCACAGGCTTGTCCTCCTTTCAGGATCGGCTGCGTGAGTCAGCGCTCGCTTCCTGAAGAGCGAGTGGTGTCTGGCTGGAGGGCAGGACGCGGGAACCAGCCTGGCCAGTTCGCTGCTGCCTCTCCTTGCCTTTCCTCCCCGCCAGCACAGAGGCAGAGCCTTTGGCTGACGGGATCCATGGAGAATGTCTGGGGCTGTCTTCAACTTTCTAGTCCTCTTCGTTGCAAACAAAGACAGCTTTGGAAAGTTGGGAAAAATACGTTCTTTGTGTATGGTATCGTTCAACAAGGTGCCATTTTAACAGAATTTTTTTTTAAGGCATACTTTTTTTATACATGTGTTTTCATTCTTGTTATGGCAATTTTAAGGTATTAAGAAAAAAAAATTGATATTTTTCTCCAAAATGTTTTCATGACCATCTCTTACACATCTTTCCCCCTTTTTTTTTACTTTGCAAAGCATTTAGAGATTCCTTACCTAGCACTAGGAATTGAAGACCAGTCAACTTCCTATTTAATTGCTTTTAAAAGTAATTTAAAATATGTCTTTATTTGAGTGGAGAAAATGAAACTGTGAGTTGTTACTTTATTTGAAAGTCATTAAACTATTATACAAGAAATAAGTAAAATTACCCCCCCCCATGTAGTGTTCTAACTGAAATGTACTGTGTTTTTGTGAACCTCAAATTAACATTATAGCTGATCTAATGTTTTGTTTGGTATTGTGATGAATTCATTATTAAAGAGGACAAAAGAATCTATTGTAAATTCTTTGAAGGTGTACAAGTTGAAACTTGCTTTCTGCATCACAGCTCAGTGGGGGGATTTTTAATGTATTTACTGTTTGTGCCATGGGTTGGTGGTTTTGGGCAGTGAATGAAATTCCCCTGTGGCTATGGGGTCTCTGGGATGTGTGAGGCAGGTGGTTCACAGCCCCTCTGCAGGCTGTGGGATGAACCCGCCTTCAGGGTTCACTGAGTTTGTGCAGAGGGGTTAAGGGCACCGGGTCCCCATTCCCTGATGGGCGAGGTACATCTTGGAGCATTGCATGGGGAAGCTCTGGTGGGATTTGCTTGTCCTGGGGTACCTGTGCTGGCTGGCAGTAGGGGTAACTCTGCATCAGGTTAGTCCAAGAGGTGCCCTTAGACTGATTAGGGCCACCTCCGGAGGCAGCAGGAGCAAGAGGGAGAATGTCCTGGGAGGAGGTGGAGGGGCTGAAGGCAAGAAGGTAGGGGCAGTTTTTATAGTGCCAGGTAGGGCAAGGAGTAGCAGAGATCTGGGAGCAAGTGAGGAAAAGAAGGAGCTGTGGTGTGATGCCAAATACTGCCTTTTGTCCCATGAGGTCCAGCTGTAAGGAACAAGGAAGACGCACTTTAAAAATTCAGGATTTCTGTTTGTTTCTGTGAGTGCCAAAAACTTTTCCTGTCTTTATCTTCTTATCAAAAGCTCCTCATGTTCTGTACGTGGTGTGACAAGCCAAAGGCTATCATCTGGGCTATGCTTTTAACAAGTTTTTATAAATGTACTCAAAGACATTTGCATTACACGTCTCCAAATAGAAAGCACCTAATCTATCCCTTTATATGATCTTACTTAATGCCATCTGTGCTAGAAATCTGATGTGAACAGGAGATTTCCAATTTGTGGTGGATTTCTGTCCTCTTCCCCAGGAAGGCAGCAGCAGGCAAGGCATCCTAGGTGCTCCGAAAGGAAACCTTTTCAGTTCCAAACCCATGTTCTTCACTGTCTTGCCTTGGCAGAACTTCCTGTTGTGTAGCCTGGGAATTAAGTATTGGCACATTTGTTATCGTAGAGGTAAATCTGATTGGTGAAAACTAAAACCAAAGAAATGCACCTGTCTCTGAAACTATTTCAGATAAATGGTAGTTCTTTAACTTCCATGTCAACGTGACAGGCTTAAAGCTGAAGCATTTAATATCTTTCACAAAACAAACCCCAGGTGGTGTATGTAATGTAACTGATTTCAGGGGCTTCTGGACAAGTGGAGCACTGGACTGTTAATTGGAGACATTCTGTGTACAGGTGTGTTTGTGTAATAGTGTTCAACAATTGTCTTCTGCTAATTCATGCATTGTGTGGTATTAAAGATACATAGGGAGACAGATCTCAGGAGTTAGTATTTTCATCATGTTTTTATTTAAAAACAAAATCACCATATATTCTTATTGAGAAATAGTGCAGCAGTATTGAAATTATAGCATATAGTGAAAGGAGATTTAATTTGTATCATACTGGTGCCTAAACTCCAAATTGACATGGCCCTCTATGAAGTAGAGGGAAGTCCATGCTCCATAGAGCTTACAGACAGAAAGGCAAAACTTAAACTGATAAAACGACTGGAGAAGATACCAAAAACATGCCTTTTTATAACACACGCCTTATCCAGGGTGCTTGTTATCCAGGACTACACCTGGGCTGCTGGGCTGTGTAATTTGATTCAGCCTTAGTCAAAGATACACTGACAGAACTTGCCACCTGTTGGTGCTCCATAGCCTTCATACCCAGCTTTGTCCTCATAACTAATGTAATGAAAATACCCACTTCCATTTCAGCTGAAATTGAAAATATTGGCAGTGAGGTGGCCGATACAACGCATCACTTGTTCCTGGGAGTGTGTTTGTATTTCGGATGGGAGATGAAAAAACATTGAACCCAGAAATCTCAGATTGGCTTGTAGACTTGTGAGATGTGCCGTTTGCTCTGCGTTATTTGGACATACACATAAAGAAAGAAAATTCTGAGTTTTCTTAGTTTTGCTATTCTTTCTTAACATAATACATAGCAACAGCATACACTGAGATTTGGGAAATTTCACTGTCAATAAATACGTTCTTTTCCAGAAGATACTTAAGAAAAAATCCTAGTTTAGAATTCTTTACAGAACAGACAGACTGGCAGAAAAACTTCCTGTGGTTCAAGAACTTGACACTTCTTAAGGAAGTTCTGAAGTTCTGGTAGAGGACATCGCCTGTTCTGGGATACTTTTTGTTCAGGCTGACGTAGTCAATCTTTCAACACTCAGAGATTTTAATTTAGTTGTGGAACACAGGTTATTTTTAAGCAGCAAAAAAATTCACCAAGTCATGTACTGACACTGAGATAAAATCAAAAAACTGCAACAACTAAAGACCTAAATCCCAAAACAAAAAAACCCACCCTGAAAATATGCAGTAATTTAAAAAGTGGTGAATTAGCAAGGAACATTGAATCCAGGAATTGGATTTATCTGATGAGCTACTGAGTTGTATTTTGGCCAACCCAAGTGCTCTGAAAGGAACCACTTTCTGTCCATCGGGAGCTGCTGCTGCATTGATCCAGTCTGGAAATGTATTCGCACAATGGAGGAGGATAAAAGTTTTTATTAAACTTAATGCACTTATTGCTGTTCATAATGAGCAGATTTTAAATATCTTTTTTACTGTAGTAGATACAAAAGAAGATATCCTGAATCACAACTTCCTGCTTTTAGGAAGTGTGGAGTGCATTAGATTTAGGAAGTCTTGCCTTTTTAGAATTCCATTCCAAAAATGAATTCCATTCCGTTCCAAAATGCTGTTTCAGTGATACAGTTCATTGTAGTAGTTAACACTGTAGTATTGAATTGTTTTTTGTATTACTAGTATATTGATTTAATCTATAATACGAATATTAATATATTTCAGACTGAAATTTGAAAAACTAAAAGGAGATACTTTTTTTTTAGATAGCAAAGATAATTCAAGTTACTGCAATTTTTCCAGAATTTTCCTTCGTTTTCTCTGCATCTTAATGCATCACAGGTGTCATATTGCAACAGAACAAAAATGTTTTACTATGGAAATTTTCCAGATTTTGGGTTTTTTTAGAAAGTTGAAAAATATGCTTAATGTGCAGCAGTGAAAACCATGGGATTATATTTTCACTTGGTCAAGTGTTACCAGTTCAAATGTGACCATGTGGAAAACTGTGTGTTGGTTAGTCAGGCTTGTGTGCACATCTCACAGGTAGAGCAGCTGTGGAAGTTCCAGCTCGGTACAGCAGTGACTGTGCATGAAAGGCCAAGTCAGTCTGCACCAATCCAAATAATAAACCCAGGCTGGCCTGGTGGGGTTGCTGTAGGAACACCTGGAATCCTCGGCTCTCCATTGAGTGTTGCGGTTGGTTTCCCAGAGTTTACTGAATCCTGTCTTTCTAAACTGATAGGTCTCCAACTTGGTGTTGTGATTGAGCATTTTGAAAACAAAGGATTTTGCTGTGCAGACACTTTCTGTGTTTTGAAATATAAACATGACCTTTTTCCTTGTGCATGGATGCTGATAGATCACACTTTAAAAGAATGTCCCAGTATGAAAAGTTGAGACAGCCCTTCCTTCAGCTGTGCAACACTCAGGAAGGCCTCATTCCACAGGCCAGCAGCTGCCTTCTACTTGTATGGAATAGTCTTACAAAGTGATGAACTGCTAACTCTGAGCCGGTCACTTTAAGCGCAGCTCATGCTTCTCTTGGAGCTGATAATTGGTTCTTCCTTCCCCCAGGTTCCCTGACACAAGCAGGCCTTTGGAAGAACTTGTTACTGTTGTCTGTGTGGCAAACAGCCACCTGCCTGTGAGGGTTTTCTTTCCAAATATTTGACGTTTCTGTCTCACTTCCAAGTCTTTAGTGGGCAAACTTAAACATGTTGGAGGAAGGGGAGACAGGATGTGCTGCTGCATGGATTGCGTTCGGCTGTTTCCCTCCTTGCACAGGATCTTGTGGAGGCTGCCTTAGCTTTGATCTCTGAACTTAAAACTATCCTCCAGCTGACTGAAATGGTTTGCATCTTGCACAGAATTATAGCCAGAATAGAGATTTTTATCTTGGAAGCAAAAATGCCTTTTAAGTCCAGAAATTTAAGGGTGGTGTGTCCTTTTCCCCAGCACAAACATAAATACTACATGTGAAGGCTCTGCTATGTCATGTTGCTGATGCCCAGGAACTAACAACCAGCCCCAGAGCCTCTGCTCTGGCAACTTATAACAGCCTGTGGCAGGAGGAGAGCAGGGATGTACTTGTGATGTCTAAACAGGCTTCTTAACTTTCTTAATTTTTACAATATTTATTTTATCAACCCTCCCATTGTACTGCTGTCTTTTGGACTTACGCTTGTCAGTGGATTTTATTATTTCTTACACTAAGGTATGAGGTGAAAATCCTTATAGAAGAGTTTAGTCTGTTGAAATTCAAAACTTAAGAAGTTAAGCTTGCTTGACCTGTATTTCAGAACCAAGTTTTGGTTCTAGACAACAGATGAATAACCACTGTTCTGTAATGTCTTTTATTGCAAGAATCACTTATACTTAGAGCTTTTAAAAGGAGATCCCTTACAGAATACGGGGGAAAAAACTTTGGGGAAACAGCTAATATTTGGTGTTCCTTCAAAGTATTTATCCATTTTATACAACTTGTAAAAAGATACTGTAAGTTGGGATTTATCTCCTTTACAATTACATCCCCATAATTTAGCTGAATCTAGTAATTCCAGACTGGAAGATGCTGTGTTTGGGCAGCCAACTCATTGTGGAGGCTGGGAGAGAGCCCTGGGGTACGGAACACCCACTGCTCAGGTCCCTGTCAGTCGGCATTAGTCAGAGGGATCTCTGCTCTGCTGCACTGGAGCTGTTCTGAAGGGTCTGTGTATGGCTGGGTTTACCATGTGCTTGTGATATTTGGGCCTTTTCAGTCTCTGAAATGGCACAATTCAATGCTTGTCACTGAGGATACGCTGTTTTTTGAAATACGATGCTTGTTAACACATTCGCTAATCTCTCACATAGTGCATGGAGTGAGCACCTCTGTTCAGTACTGTTGGGGACTTAGTTTGCCTTTCAAAGGCCCTTACTGATGGACAGCCTTGTATGCTCCAAAGTTTAGACTTCTTGCCAGTGTACTTCTTCAATATGAATGTGAAGCAGTTTGTGTGTGATGTGTTAAATTTGTGAGACTTATGACTTCACAGATCTATGAACGCTAATGGCATCCTTTCAGTTTTAGGTGTGCATTAGTTTTTCACCCAGTTTTCCTCGAAACAAAAGCTGATGTTTGATATGATTAATCTTGTTCAGGATACTGGCGATGGGCCTGGTGAAACTGACTGATGTGGTGGTAATCCCTGGGTTTATTTCTGTTTTGCCTTTTTTGTCTCAAAGCATGTGTTAGGAGATGCAGTCAGTGACTGTGCCTCTCACCTGGCTGATACTGATCATTTCTTCTTCTAGATAAAAGAATACATGTCTGTCAAACTTCCTGCAGTATAGGATTTGTGTAGGTTTGCACGGCAGATTCCAAGAGAATGGTGACATGTGTGTGCAGGGTGACTTGGTGACTTGGGTAGGGGACATTCAGCATCTCCCCCAAGTTATTGTTTATCATGGCACAACTACAGCTGTGATACTCGTTTGGGTGGGTTAGAGCAGCTGTGGCCTTGACTTGCTCTACACTGGACAGACAGGATTGGATCCCTCTTTATCCCAGGTGAACCTAAACCAAGATGTGAAGTCTTGACACAGTACTAGAGGAGGGAGACTAAGTGGCTTGAACTAATCGTTTTCACATGCCAACTTGTACTTTAAATGAGGTGGAACCTGAATGTGTGATTTTGTGGGTATGCAGATGTACCTGGCATTGCTGGAGTGCTATGGGTGGGTGCTAAATGCAGTAATAGCTTTGGTTATTAGTTAGTTGAGCTACTGTATGAAGATCTAGGTGTATATTTTATTTAAGAGCCTCAACTGAAATGGCCCTACCACAGGAGGAAACCAAACAAATCACCTTTATTTGACCTTAACGTTTTCCAGTTGCAGAGATGCCAGCTGAATATGAATCAAAACAGTACTACTGCCTGTAAACACATCCCAGAGGAGCCAGCTACTTTCTGCTGGTTTAACTCTGATTGAAGGAGTTTGACTCCCTGTAAGGTAGATGTGATTTTATTTGTACAAATAAGAAAAAATAAGTCAGATGTACCAGTATGATAGGAGTCCTCTCTATGGATCCTAACAGTGCAGAAAATAGCCACCGATAATTCTATTGTCAGATTTTATGTTCACTATACTTTTTTTACTTTTCCAAAATGTTCATTTCACTGGGAAATTTCCTAATTTGTAGTTACAGTTACAAATTTCTTCATGGGCATTTAAGACCTGTTTGGTCTTCTCTCAAATGTTTCCTTATTCTTATTCTTACACCCAAGTATTCACAGAAAACAGTATCTTCTCACTTTCTATTTTGAAAGGTTTCTGGTGATAAAAAATAAGGGTTTGGTTTCTTTATCATCGTGACAGCCTTTGAGTTCAGGCAGACCAGTAGAACCTGGAAGCTGCAAATGTGAGAAATGAGGCCTGTGCGAGGTGCTGAGTTAACTTCCATTTCATCCCAATGAAGCAACACTTCAGATTCTTGGCTGGAAGTGTGTTTTTTTGCTCTCTACAACAGCATGTGCCATCGCTGTGGCCATCTCATAGGAGCAGCTATGTTCTTCTCTCCAGTTACTTCTTGGTGATGACCTTGCTGTCTGTCACAAACTTCGTTTTGTCACTGTCTGTGACTTGGGTAAAGAGCATTGGCAAGATTAATGCCCCACTCCCTTCTTGCCTAGCAAACCCCCCCCAAATTTGGAAGACGTGAAGGCCAGTTGTTTTGCTGGTGTTAAATGTGATCAATCACAAGGGAATTCCTAGCGGAGAAACTTCTCTCCAGATAGAGCTTTGTGTTAATACTACTTTTTTGTCTTCCTTCCCTTAAGCAGGTGGCATACATAATCATGGTCATTCAACAACAGAGACTGTGTTTACCTTATTCTGGCTGAGGTACCTGCTGGGGTATTACCTGGCTGTGTTTTCTCTGCAGACAGATGTTTCTGTAATTCTGAGTTTCTGTGCTGCTTTAGCAAGCCCTGCTTGTCTCTAACATTCTCATAACTCCATTATTATTTGACTTGGAAAACAACAGCAGACAGGTAGATTTCTCCTCTCCCCTTAGGCTAGAAAGGGAACACTAGCCTTCTTTTGCATTTCTATCTCTTTTAAAAGTAGGTATGCTTCCCAGATAAGGAGTCCTCTATTAGCTTAGATATACAATTGCATGCCTCTGTGTGTCATCCCTTCCACTGCTTTGGATAGATATAGATTTGTTTGGGAGCAGGAGCATCAGACAGCTCTGCTGGGCTCAGCTGGGTCATGTCACCACATTGTTTTCTATTTCGTAAAACTGGTTCTTCTCAAATCCACGACTAAAGTTACAGTTCTGCCACTTGAGTTATCTTTCCGTTTAGAAATTGAATCAATCCATAATGATGTGCTCCATGGCGATTTTGGCAACTGATTTTTTTCTGTTCTGTTTTTTAGGCTTGAATTAGCTGAGTAATCTTTTTTTTTAACTGCTTTTTTTGTCACCATATCCATTAAATGAATAGCTGCGCCCCACCACTGTGCTGATTATTCATGCCTCCGTTGATGTCTGGAGCAGCTGGGTGTTACAGGACCAAGATTCCAGTGGTATCTGTTTCTAATAGAGCTTCCACCCCAAAGTGTGAGTGGCCACTGCTAGCAGCTATCTCTTCTCTGCTGTTGAAGATTGACTGAACAACATTAATGGTTATGCTGTAACCTCTACCCTTTGTCACGTGAAGGAACTCCAGTGACAAAACTGAACAGCCTCCAGAGAGATAACTTCTATGACTTCTCTTGGTGACAAGACTGTTCCTATGCTTTGAATTTTGCTTTGGGGGTCAGTGGGTCTTACAATTCACAGATGGATTAACATTGTAACTAATAAATTGCAAATATGACAGAAGTCTGTTGTGAAGACAGTGAATTGATACTTTATTAAGGAAGCATTTTTTTTCTGTTGAAAGTTGGTAGCTTTGAGCATGCTGTACTTTGCACTTGTGCAAGTTTTTCCATCTTTTGCTAAGAGGTTGTCGGTGAGGTTGGGTCATCAGTTCTTTAGAATTCAATGTGAAACCTGCAGTTCATATTGCCATTCCAGTAAATGGTTTCACTTTCATGAAGACTGAATTGAGGAAAATGGAGCCTAAAGACTTGTCCCACCCCTGCATGGTGTTTGTTGGTGACAGGTGTGGAACAAGTAACCAGCCTTGTGTCAGAGCTTTGTCCTGTGCCAGCTCTACCACCTTTTCCTTTCTTTAAATGCTTTAATTTCTCATTCCTGGAGGACAGGGGTAGTGATGGTAGTGATCTTGGTTTTGAAAGAGTATCAGATTGGCTTCACCAAGATGAGGGCTGGCTCCCTGGCACTACTTCTGGCCTTGGAGACAGGCCTAACCCCAGAGACACAGGCGTGCCATGCAGTGCCACGGTCCTCCCGCCATCCCTGGTGCTGGAACCACCACAGCAGTGTGCGGGCAGGACAGTACTCCCAGCAGGAAGCCTGAGTGGTTCTGGGCCAGATTATCAACCCGGCAGGGTTCTGCTCGGCCCTCGTGCTCTCTTTGGGTGGTGGCTGCCCTGCCTCGAGTGAGCTGTGCTGGGGTCCCCAAGTGCCCAAGGACAGCAGCTCTCCAGGATGGCATGAGCAGGGTACTCTGTCAGTCCAGTTGTAAGTAAATGCTGTCTTTGAAGGTGGCCATAAATGACAAGGGACTTCTTGCTTATTCCTGGGCATATTCTTCCTGTGGCTCACCAAGGGGGTATTGACAGACAGCAGCACCATCAGTATTAAAAGCAGATAAAAATGGGACAAGGTGGTTTGTGTGCATGTTTACGCTGCTGTACGTGAATGTGCTGATCTGAAGTCTGCATTAATAACCTTGCTGAGGGCTACTTTTAAAACATATAAAAAAGATTTTGACAGTATTTATCAGAAGATGTGCTGAGTGTTATTTGGTATTAACAAGCAGCATTACTGTAGAGAAACAACTTATGAAACATATTTGCCATTTTAAAGAAGCAACTTCTTTAAAAATCTTAGTTGAAGAAATAACTATGTGCATACTGTATATATATATGTATGTATGTGTATATATATATATATATATGACATTTTTCATTAAATTTTTATTGTGGTTTAGTTTGACAAAAGAAGTGCGGTGTTACACACTTCTTTTAAACACAGTACCTGTAAGGTAGATTTGTGAGCCTACTTTTGCCCCTCCTTGCTGGGCATGTTCGCATTTGCTCTGGTATTTGCAGCTTTATCTCTCACGTCATATGAGAACTGAAGCAGTAGAGAATGTCTTATATTGAGTTGAAAAAGAACCCAACAGTTTGAAGCCTCTATTTGTTTGTGCTATTGCTGAAAAGCTCAATTTTAAATGTTTTGGATTTGAAGTGGTCTCTTACAAATAGGCAAGAAAATGCAATTAGGTGGATATGCATTCTGTTACCATTTGTAATTTATCCTGCTGTCTGTGATATTGAGAAGATAACTAGCAGCTGCCTTGAAGCACCTTACTGAAATGGTTCATTTTAGGTGGCGTAAATGGTTTGTGTGCCAAGTATTTTCAATTTCTGCAATACAGTAGTAATTTGGGTGTTTGTGGATTCCTCCCTTCCCAACAGGCCTGTGTTCAGTGCTTTATCGTGCCAAAAGGGGGCTCGGACCTTGCTTGGCTTGGGGCCTGTTCCTGTCCGGTGCTCCTCTGCTTCTTCTGCCATACTTTACAGCGCTCAGAAAGTACAGTTCAATAGCAGCTATCTGAAATTGTATATATTTTTATGAGGCTGAAGTAAGACATTCTAAAAATGGAAAGATATGCCTCTAACTACAATTACTCCATAAGCGTTACATAAAAGAGCAATAAAGAGCAATCTCGCAAGTGGAGGAAGTGCATTCTTTTCTGCTGGTGTCATCCAGGAGTGTATTTCCTGAGTTGTTGTATTGACATTCTCCTGCACTTGCAGAGAGCAAGCAGGAGCAGGCTTTCTCAGCTTTGAAAGTGGAAATCCCCTAAAACACTAATTAATTGTTGTATTTTTTTAAGACTTAAAATTGCATAATTCTCCAACTCCCTCCTTGTTACTGAGAGGCTTTGCTTTTGATTGCTGCCTTTTAAACCCTTCATTCTGAGGTTTGTGTTACAGCACAGTGAAAATAACTGGTTCAGTTTGTATCTTCACTGTTGGTAGAGTTGCTTATTTAAATATATCAGTATTAATTGTCAGGCATATCTAAATCCTAAGTGTGAATATTTAATTTTTTCTGCTATTGGTAGTTGTGAAATTATCTAAAAAAATCATGTTTGTTTGAATTTGGAAGGGCGGAAGAGAACCCCAGTATTCCATTTAGAGGAGACAACAACGCTTTAATAATTAATGTCATTTATATTGTCTGATACAGGCAAGAAGGTAGCTGTAGCTCTTAAATGTTATCCTTGATTATTGTTTTGTCTTTCCTGCAGTGACTTCAGTATTTCAGCTGTTACTGCTTTTCCCAAAAGTCTCTGCTTTACATCCAAACACAGGCAACTTCTGCATAGAATTTGCATTGCTTTGGTTGCTTTCTTCTGACTTTTCAATTGATCCAGCTTGAAACTGGGTGCACAAAACTTCAGTAAAGCAATCTGGGAAGATTGTGCATTTTCAATGCAGTGCAAAATGGAAAATAAGCAGGAGAGATCAATGAGATATCTTTTTTTTCTTTTCCCTCTCTTTCCTTTGCCATGGGAAAGTGCTTTGATTACAGGCATCCCAGCTTTGTGTTTTCTTCAGAGCTGTTTGTGTCTTGCTGTTTGTGTCTGCTTCGATGCAGGACTTGGTTCTCTGTGTCACTTGAATCACCTGAGTGAGGCAGGGTTATATGCGGGAGGTGATAGAAAATTTGGTATCGCTGGGGTCGATGAACAAACTTCAGCGTTTGTTGTGAGTTGGGATCAGCTGTTTTTGAGTTTGCTGTTTGTTTTAAGCTGGATTCTGCTGTAGTTCCTGACCTCTGTGTGCTGGCCCACCACGCCATGCTTTGTGTGTCCTCTGCCCCAGCCATGCACCACGAATGCCTACACGTGCCATCTCCCACTGCTGTCCCAGGGAGCCCGGACACAGCTATGATAGAGCCCACTCCCAAGCTGCCTTTCCATGCAAGTGAACCGCTGCTTTGGTTTCAGCTTCCTGAAGAGTTGCCCTGGTCACCTCTCTTTTCCCCAGTTCTTTCACCTGGGCTTTCTTGGTTGCATCTCACAAAGCCATGTGGCAGTGTCAAGACTTTACACAAAATGTGTTTCTCTAGTGCTCTTGTCATAGAACAAAATTAGGTAGATTTGATATAACAAACCCACGCTCTTTCCTAACACTTGCAGTTCTAGTGCCTGTTACTGGTTTTGGTGTGCTTAATTGCCCTGCTCAGGAATTAGCATGTGACTAGAATATGGGGCAGGGAATTAAAAGGTAGAAATAAGATTGATGTTGTTGTGACAACTATTTGAGATTCCTTTGATGTTAGCTTTTAAATACATTTGAGTCATACTTTCAGTCTTTCAGGAACTGAGGCAGGAAAGCTATCTAAATTGCATCTCCAACTGCTAAACTTTGATGGAAAATGTTGCCATCTCATGACAAAATTGCATGCCTTTAGCAGATTTTACAGGAAGAAATCTTTTTTGCTGTGAGAAGAAAATCACATCTTAGGATCTTGTAGTGCTGCATAAAGATGCAGTTCTGCCACACAGCAGGAAGCCTGTGAACGCTGTTCTTAAAGTTTCTCCATGTTTTAACTGAGCATCGGCAAAGAATCTGAACCATATGCCTTCATTCCGTGTTTGTTTTGCTTCTTGACCATTTCCACACTCAATATGTAGTTTTCTGTCCCTCTGAACCTTTTTTGTTGCTGTATGCTGGATTGCCTACGTTTTACACTCTGGATGTCTGTTTTGGAGTGTGGTTACAATTACTGACATTATTTAATGTACCATTGACTTGACTTTTTTCCCCTCTAGCACTTCTGCAAAAGGTCTCCCTGCCTAGCCAGACACTTTAACCTGAGTCTGCCTAATTTTGCAGCTGTGTTTCTGTCACCTGCCCCTGCTACAGGAAGGCATATGGGTCACTTGGATGGGAGCAGTTCATGTGATTTTGTGTTTATCAACATCGACTCCCTCATCTTTGTGTGGTTTTCCTCAAATTACTCAATTGTCCTTGATCTTCTCTAATTGTGATATAATTTTTGAATTTTGGTGTTCACAACTCTTCATCTCTTCATAAAATATTAGTAGAAATACTAAATTCTCTATAGAGTAGGGTTATGTGTAATCCTACTACCAGTACTTTCAATTTTGAAGGGTGAACAAAATCAAATACACCTCAGAAAAATAATACCAATCTTTGGGTTATTGGAGAACTGGTTGAAGTATTGGTAATTGTGGCCTTAAAAGCCAGATGCTTGTTGTCTAATTCTTACATTTTGCTTCTACATTCTAGGTTTTTTTTTTTAGCTTCTGTGTTGGAGAGCAGAAGAGGAAAGAGCTTCATTTGCTTAAATGTAGAAGTTTGCAGGTAGAGTGTTCTTGGCAGCAAACAGAGTTTTGCTGTGCAGTTCTATTTCAGGGCAAAAGGAAGAATAAACTGCAGTTTAGTAATTGATAAAACTTCATTTTAGTAAAACCTTTTGCTAATCCATAGCCATATTTATTGGAGAACAGTGGTATTCCTCAATCTATGTTTATGGTATTGAAGAATTCGACATTTCTGTAGTAGTCTTTTGAGCAGGAACATCCACAGGTAGCGTTGAAGAACTCATAAATGTATCCTGAATAAAAGCAGGTGTTTCAGCTTCATCAGTTTCTCGATTTTGCAGGGGCATAGTTGGGTTGTTGTCCTGGCCAAACGCAGTTAAGCCGCTGCTGGTTGGTCGCTCGTTCCTGAGCCACGGCTCTCCCTGCAGATGTGGAGAGTGAGGTGTCAGTGAACATGCACAGCTGTCGGAGAGGAATCGCTGCTCGCAGCTGGTTGGTTTCTAAAGGCAGGATATGACCGGGGTTGGTAGTGTCCAGCTCCAGACCATCTCAGGGATACATGTTACACCACATCACTCAAAAACTGGCATTGTCCAAAGAGGGGGAGATGTGGAAGTCTGTGACTCTCCAGCTGTCTTTTGTAGTGGGTGTTATAGCTGGTAATTTTTATCATAGAGAAAAATTTTTGTATAATAATTTTTTTTCAAATATACTATATGACAAAATTGAGAAGCATACTTTTATAAAGGCATATAACATAGATTTGGGTTGCTAATACTTCCAGCTGAGGCATGTCTGCCTGCAGGTAGTGAGCATTATCTCTAGCAATAACACAGTCACACTTCAGGAATAATTTTGCTAGGAGGAAATACAAGTAGAAATTGAATAGCAGCTGCAGCTATTGTTGTGGTTGGTAGTGGTTATATCTGTTCTTACAGCCATTCTCATTTAACTGCTGTTTGCTTGTTTGTAGGAGTTTTCAGGTGGAAGATGGAGAAGGTATCAGTTTGGAGCTGGGGCGCAGGACAGCAGTGCTGTCAGCACAGCACGCCTGTGCTGCAGGTTCTCAGCTGTCAGTTTGCAAATTGTTGTTCTGTGATATTCATTCTGAAAGACTTCATACCTACATTAATTGCATCTTTTCCAACACCAAACTGAGAATTTATCCTATGCATGGTTGATTGAATAATTGATGAATGTCCTTGTCACCTGACAGTCTGTTTGAAAAACCTAAAATCCGTCTGTGATGCTGCATGTCCCTCTTCCCCCTCAGTCTGCGATAGAAAAGAGACTGAACTTTATCCCTCGAGATCAATCTGCTGTCTGTTTGCTAGTCTGCAGAGTTGGCTTTGAACATTGTGCTCTGATGAAGCTGTGTTCAATGGCAGTGGATTTGGATACCTCAGCAGAACGGAGCAGCACAGATGGGATGGCCCAAAGGGACGGTTCAGATTTGGAGTCTCTTGTTTCTTGTAAGTCAGGGAGCCTTGTTGACTTAAACTACTGAAAACTCTATTTATTGCCATTTAGCTTCTGGTACTTCATATATTTGCAAAGTGTAAATGCTTTCCAGACATCCTTCAGGTGACAAAGAAGCTTCATTTCAGGTGAGCAACAGACAGTGCCTCAGGCCTTGAAGGACATGGTTATAAATATGTCTTTATTCAAAATGGTTGTCTTGCTGTACCTGTCTGCTACCTTTTGGTGAATGGTTAGTGTGAAAGCTATAAAAGATATTAGTCTCGTGAGCATGTTACAACTAGATATTTGTGGATGTAGAATCTTGCCTGCTCACTGGAGTGGAGTTAAAGTATGTAGCCATCAGCTAAAAAAAAAAAAAAGTCTGTCTTTTCCTAGGAACTGTAACAGAAATATGTTTATTGAAAAGCTAGGATAACGTACATTTTAAGATTTTAAAAAGGACATAGTACCAAATGGGTTTTGAACCTGCATGTATTTAAGTCAAAAACATAAAAAGTGGAAAAAATATATCTTGTAAAGAAAAAGGGATTAGGAAGAGGCTAAATTTAGTGGTAAGTCAGTTAAACACATTTCCCACATTTCTCAGGCAGCGGGTCAGGTGTGTATAGGTTTCCTTTTTGACTAGTCAAAAGGGACTTAGTCTGCACAATTGTGCAGGTGGTTTTTATCCTGCCATTACTGAAGTCAGTTTCTTCCATGTTTTCATCAGATAACATATTTATTTTCCTGGTTTCATCCTTAAGTCCTCATGAACTTGTGCACTACTAATGTCCATAAAGAAAACATATCTCTGTACACAGTGGATACCTGTAGTGTGATGTTTGGAGTACCTTCACTTACTGCATCTGGAAATTTCAAAAAAAAATATAAAAGACATTATTTTTATCACAGACTGAAATGCACAGCAAATTCTCACTGTCCACCATGTTTCCAAGCTTCTCACATTGTGCTCTTGAGCTACATCAGAGCCATTTACACCATCCAGTTCTCACGTATTCTTTGCTATAGCAGAGAATTAAGCATGTAAACTTTGATGTTCAGTGATTTTAAGATGTAGTCGATTGTGCTGAAATGCACGCAACAGAGCTATAAACAGTAAAACACATTTTCTGAGTTTTCATTGTGGCTACAGAGATCCTAGATCTTCAATGTGCAGGAGCAGTTTGAGAATTAAAAGAGCTGGAATACAGGGAAGCATTAAGATGCATTTCTGATGGTACCTGTGTGTACTGCCTGATCTGTTAGTGCCCAGGGCTTGCAGAGAGCAGCCCAGGGCAGGACCTAGGAAGCTGCAGCACTGGGCTGTGGGGAATGAGGGTTTGGACAGCCCGGGAAAGATGTAGGAGCAGTCTCCCGTTCTGGGTGATGTCTGACTGCTTGGCCATGGCACCAGAGGCAGGCAAAATAACTATCAACCTAATTTTCTTGAGGGATGAAATCTGGTTGCTAGTTTCCCAATAATAAATCAGTTATCCATACTGAAATGAGTAAGTAGCACAAGTCCAGGGAGTATCTTGAGTGGATAAATCGCAGTCTCGTGAGAGAAAGAAAGAGGGTTTTTTATTAACTCCTCTCAACTTCTTACTCATACCAGATTTTAAGGCTCTCACAAAACCTGCTCTTGCTATTTCCTGTTCCTATAAGGTGAAGATGAGAACCTGACTTGACTTTGTGAGTTCCTGTCCTTAAGCAGCATCCCTAGGCAGAGCTGTGGTGATGGGGACTGGGCCCTGGAGAGCTTCTCCCGCTCCCTTACTTTCCTGCGCTGTCACCCAAGCCATGGGCCTGGCACAAGGGCGGGGGTGGATGAGCAGACTTGTTCATTAGCTCAAGTGTGTACCTAACTGTTTGTAGGATCAGAGCCAACTGTTATTTAATGTTTTAATCAAGATTAGAAAATCAGTAACTTTGCCAAGAAATGTGTTAATTGAAGGAACATCAGTTAAAACAACTGCCTATGTGAAAGGGTAGGTCTCTGATTACCTCTCTTAACAGTGAGATAGATGCACATTTAACACTGACACCTTCACTAATGATTAATTTGATTGGTTTTTATCTGGATGTTTTTATTAGATACTCAATATACAGTATATTTTCTGTTCCAATGAATTAGCACACCTTACAGCCAGCTCAGAGGGATATTTTCTGGACTGGTTTGTTACAGAAATCTACTACAGATAGTTTGAGAAGTTATTCACATTGTTGGGGTGAGGAGAAAACTATGGAAAAGACAAATTGAGATTTTCACTGCTGTGCTCATTATGTTTTTGTAGTTTTTAGTTGATCCAGTTAATCATTAATTTAGACAACATACTTTGGAAGTGATCACTTACAAGGAATCAGCACTGCATTTTTGTGGAATATGGTATATTTTTGCTTTTGTGGCACATTATGGAAGCTTGAAAAAATCAAGTGCTTTTTTTAAAGTAAGTAGCAAAATAAAGGTGCTTTGCTTTCTCTTATGTCTTAAAGAAAACTAAAAAGTCTCTTTTGTTTAATAGAATAAATACTGCAGTGATTTCAGTGTTTTAAGACATAACTTACCTATTGTAAACTGTAGTTGGAGCTTTGGGAAGAACTGGAAGTAGAGAAGTATGGCCATGATGGCACATTGTACTGGCTTTGGCTGGAGTGGAGTTTATTTTTTTTCACAGTAGCTGGTAAGGGGCTGTGTCTGGGACTTGTGCCTGACGCAGAGCTGGTAGCGCAGGGTTGTGTCAGTCCTGGCTGAGCAGCACTCGCCCAGCACAAGGACTGTGCTGCCCCTCACCTGCCCTCCAGCCAGCAAGGGAGGAGGCACAGCTGGACATCTGACCCCACTGACCGAAGGGCCATCCCAGCCCAGACGGCATTGTGCCCGGCAGTAGCAGCTGGTGGAAGGAGGATGCAGGGGGGCCTTTGGAGTGATGGCATTTGCCTTTTCCAGCCACCCATGCTGGAGCCCAGCTCCAGGACGGCTGGGCACCTCCCTGCCCACGGGAAGTGGGGAATGAATTTCTTACTTTGCTTTGCTTGCACATGCAGCTTTCACTTTTTCTATTACACTGTTTTTATCTCAACTCAGAAATTTTTGCACTTTTACCCTTCTATTCTCTCCCCATCCCATGGGAAGAGGGGAGTGAGCGAGAGGCTCTGGAGAACAGCCCACCAGGTTAAACCACAACACCTCTAAATAGTTAATTGATTTAAAGCTGCAAACATGCATAACTGCATAATTTAGAATTCTATACTACCTTCTCTATTACTTAAAAGCTTGGCTTTGTTATTGTCCTGTATTTTGTACTTCTCTCCTGGAAATCCCAAACCATGGCAGGCACTCCCCTGTTATGTACAGGTGGAGACACAGTGGGATACATGGACCAACAAGCAGCCCTTTCTGAGAGAAGCACATTTGTAACTTGTGACTGTTTGAGGCTTGTCCTTTTGATTGCTTAGCAGATGTTTCTAAATGAAGGAAAGGCTTGATTGGGTAGTTCTATTACTTGATATGCTTGCAAATTTATCAAGTCATTTAGAAACCTGAAACACTGAGTTATAGTCATAAAAGAACTATGGAAAGTGATATTAAAAGTCAGACATGACACATGGAATTGTGAAATGTATTCTGTGCTTTGGGTTCTTACTGCTTGATTAAAGAGTTGGTTTTTAGAAGTAAAACTCTGAAGAAACCATTTTTATTTTCTAAAACCATAAAGTTGCACATTTGACTTTTCAAAATCCTATTATACAACTATTAGAGGTAGTTTTTTATTCTGCTTGCTTAATTGCTGTTTAATGGGTTCTGTAGGAACGGTACTTGAAGCTTTAGGTGTGCACCTGCCTGACGTGCAGCTTGTGACAGGCTCGGTGTGGCAGCCTTTGTATCTGCAAGCTGAAACCAGTAAAAATAGTGTTTCAAAAATAGCCAGATATGTCTGGTAATTCATTTATGGCACCTTGGAAGTCAAGTAGCATTTAATGTCGCTTTATTTGTCGAGAGTAAGTTCTGTTCGAGTTGCAGAGTTCACTGTAGTCTTGCACAGCCACGCACACCCACGGGCCTGAAGCTTGGGTTGAGCACGAGGAATACCTGTGGGAGCCACCTTGGGTGAGTTGGGAGGGCCTTGCCCTGCTGTGGGGTGCCCTGACTGTGCTGGGAGAGGAAAGAAGGCTCACCGTGGGCCGCAGGACTTGGAGGTGAGGAGGACATAGTGGTGTGGTCTTTACAGTGCCGTATCTGTGGTGAGCGGAGATCTGCGTCTGTGGACAGGGGAGACCCACGTCTGTGGGGAGAGAAGGTGAGGGGAGACCCGTGTCTGTGGGGAGGGAAGGTGAGGGGAGATCTGTGTCTGTGGGGAGGAAAGGTGAGAGGAGACCCGTTGTCTGTGGGGAGGGAAGGTGAGGGGAGACCCGTGTCTGTGGGGAGGGAAGATGAGGGGAGACCCGCATCTGTGGGGAGGGAAGATGAGGGGAGACCCGCATCTGTGGGGAGGGAAGATGAGGGGAGACCCGC
>VZRO01003461.1:309788-368078 GCA_013397915.1 Daphoenositta chrysoptera
CTGTGTCTGTGGGGAGGGAAGGTGAGGGGAGACCCGTGTCTGTGGATAGGGAAGGTGAGGGGAGACCCGCGTCTGTGGAGAGGGAAGGTGAGGAGAGACCTGCGTCTGTGGGAAGGGAAGGTGAGGGAGGATCTGTGTCTGTGGGGAGGGAAGGTGAGGAGAGACCCACGTCTGTGGGAAGATGAGAGGAGACCCGCGTCTGTGGGGAGGGAAGGTGAGGGGAGATCTGTGTCTGTGGGGAGGGAAGATGAGGGGAGATCTGTGTCTGTGGGAAGGGGAGAAGGCAGTGGAGTAGCTCTTGGTGTGGCTGGGCTAGCATACTCAGGTGTCCTTGCACAGTCCTGACATCAGAAACCTGGCAGGGGTTGGGTTTGCGCAGTTTCTTTTTCCGTGTTCCAGAAGAGAAATGTGGTGTGGATGTATGGTAAGAATGGGCTGTTCATGCAGGCTCATTTCAGGGTGTGGGACAGCCTCCCTGTGCTTCACCTGCAAGGTGCTGAGGGGAAAAGTGCTGCCCTGCTGAGTCTTGAGTTGAACTCCCTCTCTGATGTGTTTGGGAAGCAGCTTTTCTTTCTCCATTTGCAGTGGTAGAAGCTGGTGGCTGACCAGGGTTTTGCACCATAGGTTGCCCCCATGACTGCTCTATCACTCATCCCCCTTGAGTTTCTGTGAAACTGTTTGATTCCCTCAGTGGCTGTTGTGAAACTGGACATGAACCATGTCACCAGCTCTTTTAGCAGGCTGGAACAGAGTGGTTAATAAAGACCCTGTGCTAGCTTTGGAGAGCTCCTGGGCCTGAATGGGAGCCATTCCTCTCACAGCCCATATGCTGCTGTACACAGAGCAGAACAAAAGCACTGGTTCTTACACCTCACCTCACCTCTACGCATAGCAGCACAACAGCACTCCTCTGACAAAACAGTCCTCTGCCTTTGCCTGGGCTCTGCGTACAAGTGCAAGGGCAGAAACCTCCCAAGAGGCCACCGATCCCAGGAGAGATCCCTTCAGGGTCAACTCAAGTCCCCTTTCAACCCCATCAGAAACATGCAGCTCTTCAGTACAGGTGTGCACTGATCCTGTGGATTGCCCTGTGCTCATTCAGGTGTTTTTGGCTAATAGAGCTCCGGTCTGAGGGGTCTCACAGGTCTGTTCCAGGCCTTGGAGCCCATTTGCAGCCTAAGCATCTCCTCACCCTTTGAGTAATGAATGGAATGGGGAAGGAATCTGGTCCTGTTTGTCTGCTCTAGGAATATTGAGTGAGTTTGTTCTGAAAATCTAAAATGAAATATGGACTACTTCTAACATTAGACCTCACAAGCTTTATTTTCGGAAATAATTAAAGCATGGTATCTGTGTAGAAGCTTTGTGAATGCCACCTACTTGCAGTTTTCAAAACATTAAACACACTTCGTAACTATATCTGTAATATTAGTTAATAGTGACTTTGATAATTGAACAAATTAATTGCTTTTTTCCATGGATTGGAATTGTTAGTGTGCTGCCTCTGCAATAACACATCTTGGGATTATTGGACGCTAATCCTGACAGTCCTTTCCACACTATCCATAGCCCAGGGTAATTGCTTTAACTTTAGCATTTTAATTTCCTCTTTTGCAGAAAGAGCATTAGAAGCATTGCTCCCATTAAGCTTTTATTACCATAATTAGTCTCTTCCATAGTTTGTTCTTGACAGCAGAGCATTCTGCTGTTACGTGTCATTATTCTGTGCTGAAAACTGTGGTAAACTTGTACTGATCCTGGGTGTTCTTAATAGTTAACACTAGTATTTTTCATGCATCTTGAATTTTGCTAGTTTTATTAACCACCACAAAACAGTGGTTTTAAAAATAATCTTGAAGCATCATACTGCCTGCTTACTGCTGCCCAACCCTCGAGTTGTGTAGGTGATTCTGGTCTCCATTTGCGAAGGTGAAACACAGTCACACAACATAGGTTAAGATGAGTAATGCAAAGTTCTCTGCTAATTTAGTTAAGTTTGGAAAGCTTCTAGGAAAAAAAATTATAATCCTGAAAACTTGGATTTTAAACATCACTAGCTGAAAATGTAAACTATCTTAAAATGTTGTTATTGCAGGCAAAATGCCAGCCCCTGAGCAGAGCCCTATGGTGGAGGAGGGGCTGCTGCAGACAGCACAGGAGACTTCCACAGGCCCAGGCATGGAACCAGAGACTACTGCCACGACCATTTTAGCTTCTGTAAAGGAACAGGTATCTGCCTCGTTTTCAGCAATTCATCTGTTCAGAGTGTGTGTGGAGTTAACTGCTGTCTCTTACATTGCTGGAACAACCGTTATTGTTTGTTTCTGCAGCATGTGACCCAGTGTCACTATAGTATATTTTGTGTATCAGCTTTAGAATCTGAATATAAGGGGTTCAGTTACCTGCATTAAACAGAATCATCATTCTGGTATTCTGTATGCCTTGGAATGTCTGCACTGCTGTTGTAAGTTAGACTGGAAATGCAGGTTTAATGTTGAAAAAAGAAGAAAAGATAGTGTAGAATTGATGCAACATGGGAATCAGTCCTTGTAAGTCCTGCAAAGCAGTGTTCAGTGCTACAAAGTCCTGCACATACAGATTGCCTATGATTAATTGTACCTTATTAAAAAATGGGCTTTAAACTCTGAGTTTGGTTTCAGTTCTCAAAACCAAGGTACCAATAAATTTTAAATCTGCAGCACATTTATCGGTGTGTACCTAAAGTGATCATTTCTATAGGAAACATGAAACTGTGTTTGCAATCAAATTCAGCCTTAATTTGTAAAGATCATTGAAGTGGGAAAAATTGCAGTTCTACAAGGAAACACTCTAGTTAAAGTTTTTGTTGGTTTTTTCTTTTTAAATGTAAAGAATACAAAGGGAGAAGGGATACTTTGGCTTTCATTGTATCATACTGAGAAACAATGATCATCTTTATTGACTTAATACACGAACTGTAACATCTGAACTTCAGAATAAATCTGCTTTGCTGTCTCTGTTTTGGAACTTCCTTTAAGATGAATCAAGACTTGATTCATGATGGTAGCTCCGAATGCAAACGCTTGACATATTAGTTCTTATGTTGTGCCATATTAATATTTTAAAAAAAGGTGAGAATTAGGTTATATCTTCTTGATATCCACAGTTTTCATACCCATAATACCTTTCGTTAAACAAAAATGTTCTGCAGGATGATGAAACTTTAATCTTAATTTTCATGCCTAAATTAATAGTTTCAAAAGTAATTTAGGTTGACAATAGCAACCCTAAAAATTTCTTAGCAGTGTTAAAATTACTATTCATATTTGCAGTGTGCAGGGTATCAATGCCAGAGGCTGTTGCAGTGTGAGAAGTCAGCCAAGAGTTACAGGTACCTTCAGTCCCTTCTCACCAAACAGCCATTTGCCTTGTGCCATCTTAGCCTGTCACAAATGGTCATTAGGACTCATTTGCTTAAAGTACGTTTGTGGTGGTTTTAAGTTGGTCCATTTTATGTTGCAGTGCACAAAGAGCATGCTCATGCTGGTGGCTGAGCTGGTGAGCAGAGTGGCAGTGTCAGAGCTGGGATCTCCGGGCAGGGATCCCACTGCCCAGGACGGCTCCGTGCTGCCGCTGTGGTGGATCACACTGAGCGAGCAGTTAGGGCAGCACTGTCTGAAACAGCTTCGGACATGAGTATGCAGTACAGGCATTTTTTAGTGTTCCTTTGCCTGCCCAAACAATGTTTGTATTTTTTTAATAGTCCTAGAGAAAAAATGATAGTGGAATATTTCTTTCTTTTGGAAAGGAGGTTAAAACCTCTTCCTCTTCCCATTTATAAAAAGACTATTAAATAGGTGGGCTATTACATAACTAAATTCTGATGAAAGTAAAAAATTTAAATTGTCATTAATCATTAGTGTTACACAAACTTCAGAACTGGAGCCTTATTGTGAAATGTACAGACATGTAAAATGAGTGTGAGGGGAGGAAGATATAAATTGTCCTTCACTCTTGGAAGTGATAGTATGAAAGAATTAAGAGCTGAACTGTTGCTTTCTGTTATTTTTTCTGTTGATAATAATTATGGACACTGACATGTTCAACACCCTTCCTGTGTGGCAGAAAGCCCAGAACAGAATATTTTCCAGTGAAGTTTTTTACTTTATTAAGCTTAAGGAGAAACTGCTACACTGTTCGCTGTTTCCTTCGGTACAGGAATTGCTGCGAGGTGCAGCAGGTCAGTATTTGTAAAATAGAGCTGACACACCCTGACCCAAGTACTTCAGAAACACTGCAGTGGAAACACAATCAAGAAAAGCCTTTATTCTTACTTGTCAAACTGGGCAAGATTTTAACTTAATAAAAACTTTAAAAAATACTACAATAGTTCTAAGATTGATAAATGCATTGAATTACTTAAAGCTTTCTGTCATAGCTGTGAGAGGGTAGTTACGATTATATAAAAAGTTGCAGTAATTATCCAGTGAACCCTGCAAGTTGCATATAAATAAACTTTCCATTTGTTTCCAATTGTTTCCTTTTCCTCGGACAGCAAATCAGTTTAAAGCAACTATTTTACCAAACTGTAGTGTGTCCCCTACACTCTGATCAGTCTCTCATTGAGTCAGGTCTCAGTCAGCTGGGTCAATCTCCCTTGGTCATATTTTAGGGAAGGAACATTTTTATTTACTCATAGTGTTATAAAATAACAAGAGCAGAACAGGTGTAACCTGTGAAGAAATTTAGATCACTACAGCTTTGTGCTTTTCTGACAAAGCTCAAGGTCTGTTTTAAAGTGAAAATATTTTTCGTTAGTACAGATCCCAACAGTGCCACCACAACTGCCACTGGTTTTGGCTGGGCAGGGGGACAGTTCTGTCATGTGACTGAGCTACGTTGTTTGTGGGAACACGGGTGTGCTTTTGGATCATAATCAGGGAGGGACTGACTCATACTGGTATAAGTTATATCTCTAGTTGGCAGTCTGGTGAGCCACTGAGACACTCTCAAGTCCATGAGGCCAGATGGGATTCCCTGAGGGCACCAAGGGACCTGTGGAATAGCTCACCCAACCACTCTCCATTATTTGTCATCCGTCCTGGCTCACTGGGAGGTTCCAGATGACTGAAGGTTGCCAGTGTGATGCCCATCCCTTCTCTTCCAAGAAGAGTTGGAAGGAGGATTTGGGGAATTACAGGCCTGTCGGCCTGACCTCAGTGCCCAGGAAGGTTATGGAACAGATCATCTTGGGTGCGCTCACACGGCACATACAGGACAGCCAGGGGATCAGGCCCAGCCAGCAGGGGTTTAGAAAGAGCAGGTCCTGCTTGAGCAACCTCATCTCCTGCTATGACAAGGTGAACCCACTCAGCAGATGAGGGGAAGGCTGTGGATGTCTGTGGA
Organism: Daphoenositta chrysoptera; assembly: GCA_013397915.1. NCBI lineage: Eukaryota > Metazoa > Chordata > Aves > Passeriformes > Daphoenositta > Daphoenositta chrysoptera. The sequence goes on from VZRO01003461.1 coordinate 315,174, forward strand.
TGTGTCTGCCTGGACTTCAGCAGAGCCTTTGATGCTGTCTCCCACAACATTCTCCTGGAGAAATACACAGCCTGTGGCTTGGACAAGTGCACTCTTTGCTGGGTTCAAACTGGCTGCATGGCCAGGCCTAGAGGGTGGTGGTGAATGGAATTACTTGCAGCTGGGGTTGGCCACCAGTGGTGTCCCCAGGACTCAGTACTGGGGCCAGTCCTGTTCAGTATCTGTATCAGTGATTGGGATGAGGGGATTGAGTGCACCCTCGGTAAATTAGTGGATGACACCAAGTTGGATGGGATTGTTGATCTGCTTGCGGGTAGGAAGGTTAGGAAGGCTGTGCAGAGGGATCTGGACAGGCTGGATTGATGGGCCAAGGACAGCTAGTGAGGTTTAGTAACATGAAGTATTGGGTCCTGCACTTGGGTCACAAAAACCCCCGGTGTCACTCTAGGAGCAGAGTGGATAGAAAGATGCCTGGGAAGGTACCTGGGGTGACAGTGGCTGAACATGAGCCCAAGTGGGCAAGAAGGCCTAGGGCACCTGGGCGTTATCAAAACTTGTGTGGCCATCAGGACTAGGGCAGTGCCCATCCCCTGTGCTGGCACTGCTGAGGCATCTCCAGTTCTGAGGTCAGTTTTGGATGCATCAATATAAGAAAGATATTGAGGGCCTGGAGCATGTCCAGGGAAGGGAACAGAGCTGGGGAAGGGGCTGAAGCACCAGGAGTGGCTGAGGAAGCTGGGGGGGCTCAGCCTGGAGAAAAGAAGGCTCAGGGGGGACCTCCTGCTCTGCACAACTCCCTGACAGGAGGGGGCAGCAAGGGGGGGTTAGGCTCTGCTCCCAGGGAACAGGGACAGGGGGAGAGGGAACGGCCCCAAGCTGTGCCAGGGGAAGGTCCTGTTGGACATCAGGAGGAATTTCTCCATGGGAAAGGGTGGTTAGATGTTGGCAAGGGCTGGCCAGGGAGGGGGTGGAGTCCCATCCCTGGAGGTGTCCAAGGAATTCCTGGACATGGCACTCAGTGCTCTGGGCTGGTGACAAGATGAGGATTGGACATAGATTGGACTCAGTGGTCTGGGAAATCTTTTCCAACTTCAACGATTCTGTGATTCTAATAGAGGAATTCCTTTTTGAATGCAGGAAAATCCCAAGCCCAAACATTTTCATATTTTTTGTCTTAGTGGATTTGATCATGGATTTTGAGTATTCTGGGTTTGTTGTGGTTCTTTTTTTATTTTTTGTTTGGGGAGGGGATTGTTTTCTATGGGTTTGTCTTAGAGGTGGGTTGGGATTTTTTTCCCTCAAAACATGTATTTCACTTCTAAAATGTTGCAAGGCTTCCACACTATCATGGATAGAAGTATCTTAGGAAATGCTGAAACAAGTTTTAAATAAAAGTAAGGTATTAAAACATGTCTATATTTCTGAATCCTGGTGAGTTCTGAATCCTGCATAGAAGTTTGGTTGAGTTCTGTAAGGAGTCTCTTATCCACGTTGAAAGTAAATTGAGTATTTTCATACTAAAATAACAACATGGTAGCAGTAACTTTTGCTCCTTGTAGGTTTGTGGAATCACTGCCATTTTTTGTGTTCAAGCCGTATACTGCTGGATTTGGAGTGAACTGCTGCTGAATAGACAAGATTAAATGGGATAATTTGGAATTGTGAATTTCATGCTTAGCAAATTAGTTTTCAGTGGTTGGGCTGAGAAAAGGTCTTGCAGGAAAAGCCACTCATCAATGCAGTTTTCAAAAGTGACTGTAATATGCTGATTTTAATGTCTTTGCTAAGATAAATATTTGCAGCAGTGGCTGTTTTTTTAGTTTGTTCTTTGGTCTAGCTGTTTGTGACACTTAGAGATGGGCAACTTTTCACCTTTCCTTTAGTAAAGAGGTGATAGAAAAAGAACGATTGGATATGCTTTCAGATGGATAATAATACATCTCTTGGGTTTCCTTATGTGTTTTTCTAGAAGTGTTGTTTGTTCAAGACTTCAGCAACATCTTTTCCTTTTGTATAAGTGTATTGAACTGTATTGTAAAAATAGAGAATGTGCACTTCGATTTTTTCCTTCATTATTGTTTAGGTACAAATTTTTTACATCATTTTTGAGTTGCTTTTTATAGGGTTTGGGAGCAGGGAGCAAACCTCTACGTTTTTCAGATGGAAATGAAAGGAAGAATGCTTTCTGCCTATTTTTTATTGATGTTAAATGTGTTTATTTTTTAAAGATGTTAAAGCATCTTTAGGGGAATGAGAACTATTGATATTAAGTCTTGGAGATTCCCTTACAATTCAGATGTGTAGTGCTGTACATTCAGTACTGTGCAGGTGTGTCACTTCATGGAGATACCTGAAAAGAGATTTACTAAATGCACTTCCAGTAATTAGGCACAAACTTTTCACAGTCTCACTTTGACATTCAGATTCGCATGCATCTAGTGATCAGTTAAGTGATGAATGTGTAGCAGTTCTGAATTGAAGGCAGTACTTTTTGTTAAATGGATTCCCAAGTTTGGCATGAATTAAACAAAAATCTTGGTCAACATTTTGTGAATGGCTGGAAGAACTGGGTTTTTTTCCCAACTCTCTTAATATTGTGTTCAATTGCATAGGTCACTCTTGCCTATCTAATCTCAGAACTTTGAGGTTTAGAGTTTCTGCAGTTTAGCAGCATTTTTAGTTTCGGCGAGTCAAATCTGAGATGTCAACTTCCTAAAGGTCTTTTTCTAGGACAAAATAAATGCCACTTTTGTCTCAGGTGAAATAGCTAGCATATTTCCTGAATCAAAATTCTCTGAACTCCTTTATCCATATGATGACCTAGAAGTTAATTTTCCTTTCTCCTGTGTACTGTTAGGCTTCAGAGGAGAAACTCCCCTTGAAAAAGAGCCTATCTGGAACTGTGGGTGCCTCTGAAATGTACTGGAGTATAGACACCTTTTGTAGCACACATAGTTTAGATTATCAGCTTGTCTGCTCAGCAGCGACTGAGCCCTGGTCCCCAGCTGGAAGAGCAGTATCCTCACCTCCAGCACTGACTTAAGCTGCCCGAGCGTTGTCACAAAGCTTCCAGAGAGGATGTGTCAGAGGCAGTCCTGGAACGCCTCCAGTGCCATTCTTCCCTCCTGCCACTGGCAACAGTAAGCTTTCTATAAAATGCTGAAATTTTGATCCCTCATCAGCTAGAGCAGCACTAAACTGTTGTACCAGACTAGTGAACAATGCACGCATAAAAGTATTAAGGGCTTTAATGGTCTGCTGCTGTTGAATACAGAGTAAGTGTGATCAGCCAGTAATTGTAGCTGTGTCATCTCACATCCTGTAATCTGTGATTCTCTCTACACTGTCCAAATTTTTAATCTTTTGTCTTCTATTTTGGAAGATACTGAGATACTGAAAGCATGCAAATGCAGTTGGTGTGCGTGAGTAAACTTAATTTTTACAGAAAATATTAAGGTTGTTCTAATATGGTTAGTTAGAAGCACAGGCTTTTTCTGCAATAGATTCTGGTAGAGAATTTAAATATTGGGTCACTACAGTATGACATCCATTTTGGAAAATACAGTATTCAATGTGGGTTTAAGTTGTCAGTTGCTTGATCTAGCTCTGAATTATAGCAATTGGAAACAGAACTCTGCATAGATCAGTGCAAGAGGCTTATGTGAAGGAAGGTATAAATCAACTTCTGTTTTGTTTGTCCTCTTCTTTGTTGCATGTTTTTATCATGAAAATATCCAAAATGTAATAGCCTTTTCTGTAGCATTGTGTGAACTTTCACAGGTGATGGAAGTTGTGTGGCTCTGCACTGTGGTTGCAGTTGAATAAGAAATAGTAAATGCAAGGTAAAAATAGTCCTCTTAAATGTAGGCTACACTTCCTTAGATGAGCAACTTGAGCTGTTGAAAGAGGCTCAGCTCAGTTGTTCAACAGACAACACTTTTGTGATTAGAACACATTTCATAGTTCAGCTTACAATTACCTTCATAATATTTCATAGACAGTGACATTTGGCGTTTGGAGCAACTTAGCATATCCCAGTGTTACCGCAGCTGGGAATACCAGCCCATCCTCTCCCAGTCTTCTGTCACAGCAGCCACTGAGAACTGGTCAAGTCAAGAAGCAGCAAGAGATGCCTTTGTTTTTTAGAGGCATTGTCTCCCTCTGATGTCCAGCTGCCCAGTCTGGGTCTGGCTAGCCAGGCATGAACTGTTCAAAAAGAATCTATGACTTCTCTTCGCTGCTTGTGCGATTGCTGCTGATTCTTGCAGAGATGTCACTAGAAAACCTTTTGCTAGCCACCTGGACCACTGTTTGTTTAAAGTTATCTGTGTTTTTCCAGAGGTGTTCAAATCACAACAGGGCAGGAAGAAAGTAATTTTTATTTTTCAGTGTGGTGAATGTAGATTCCTCATTCTCTTCCATTTTACTAAGGGATAAAAGTTCCTTGTCACCATAAATGAAAAAGGTGAATTTGCAACATGGTATCATTATAGGATGCAGATAGAAGGCAAAGAATTGCCCTTAAACCCTCTTTTATTATCCAAAGCCTGCAACAGGAGAATGGCAGTCTTCATCATCAGTTGTGCAAACAGCATTCCCATTACTTACTTGTTTTCAAATATGTGCTGGCTGGAGCCCAGCACAGTGTGTTGGTGGTTGTTGTCCCTTGCCCCAGAGCCACCAGCCTCTCAGAGATACTCAGCTTCCACATGGAAAGAGTATTCAGCTGTCGAGATTGGTATAACTGGCCTTGCCTTTACCTTGGTGTAGTGAAGTGTCATCTTGAGTGAGATTTCTGCTGGGCATGTGGAGCTTGCCCAGGAAGAGCGGTTGGTCACCTGGTGTGAGCACTACAACATCAACACAGGATTTGGCCCTCTTCTGAAAGCTTCAGCCTCCAAAAGGAAATTACACAGCACTAAAATGTTCTGGCCTCTGGTTTTCACTCATGGCAGCCTGTCTGTCTGCAGTTGGTACAACTGCTTTCCAAAGTGAGCTGCTTTCTTGCCCCGTGTGTGTGCTTCCTGATCCAGAGCTGGAATTGTGGTTAAAGCTGTCTTTTATTGTAGTTTCATATTAAGAATTATGGTCTGTGGCTTTGCAGTGGAATTTTAGGTTATGAACATAAAACCTGCAGTTTGATAAGGTGATTAAGTAGTTGCTGCTAAAGAGGTTTATAGAATTACAGGGGGTTTTTTTTTCCCTCAATGTATGTTGAATAATTTTGAATAAAAGTAGTTCTGGCCAAGCCAGTGTAGTGTGTCTGTCTGAGAAGGTTTGTTTGCTCCTTGGGATGCAGTATAGCAATGTGTTCTGTAATTTTGTGTCTGTGATTTTACTATTTGCTTGCCACATAGATGTTCTGCTGCTAATGCTAATAAGCTTATTAAGAGTTGTATTTGAGTCCTGCAATGCCATTTCGTCAGTAGTCAGTGCTGTAGGAGTCAGTGAGTTGTGATTTGTGCCCAGGGCAGCAGCTCCTCCGTGCTGGGAGCATCCTGTTCGAGGAGTGAGCTCTACCACCGCTCCCAGAGAAGCTGGATAGGGAAACAAATTCCAATAGATTCCTGCCAAAACTAGTGTGCTGTCTGATAGATACACATTGTGGCAGTATATCCACTCAGGGTGGTATAAAATTTCATTATAAGGAAGCATAAACTAGAAAGGTGATCAATTTAGGGTTGGTTAGGACTTAGTTTTCTACAATAATAATATGATTTCAGCTAAAGAAAAAAGTTTTAAAGCATGAAGTATTCCAGCTGTAAAAAAGATGGTAGCTCTAAAACTATCCATCTTGTGTATTTATGCAGGTATTTAAGACATATCACCTGCTGCAGATATCAAATTTAAGAAAGCACGTACAAAAGTCAGCACTCATTGTTTCAAAGTTTGTAAACTGCTCCTTCATTGGACTCCCAGGTTGCACACACCAGAATGTACTCAGACTAGAAAATGAGCTGGAGTTTTTTTTTTTTTCTTACTGTGCTTGCACTTGCAAAAGCACATTAGATCTTCCTTAGCATCAGAGTGATTTAAAACTGGCAGATGAGTTGCAGGCCTCTTATCCCTCTGCCGTTCAGCGCATTGTGCAGTTTGTGGCTTTCTGGTCAACACCAAAATAAAGTGAGGAACAATGTAAATAGACAGATGATGGTGCTGTTCCCAACTCAGGAGAGCAAGTGCCTCTGAAGTGGCCAAATGAGGCTTGGTGGCTTTTTCTCTTATTTCTCCTTATCTCAGTTTTCCTGATAGAATACAAGTGAGTTTTGCTTTTAAATGTAGTTTAAATAAATGAAGTAAATTTTATTGCTCTGTTGTCCACTTATGTCATTCACCTCTTCTACTCTCAAGAAAAATGGAAGTATATTTCTTCTGTGTTAACTGCTGTTGAATTTTTGTAGTGTGGGGCAAAAAATAGGGATATTTATTTAAATGGGCAATTTATTACTTGAGATGTTATACAGCAAGATGTTTTCTAGAATAGTGTGTTCATTAATGCCTCTATCTGTAATGAAAAGGGAAATTAATAGAGATTGGTTGAATGGAAGCAATTAATTGCTAGCATGTTTTATTTTATTCATTTAATTGAAAGATGAGTAAATAACAATAGATTCAGATTTGCAGTTTGCATCCATGACATTGCTCTTTAAATATTGGTTTAATTGTAAGGAACATGAAACAACTTTAAATATATGCTAAATATTTTATATTATTTCTGCAAACAAGGAGCACAGTATTGTTTATTTTGCAGGTTTGTATTTGTTACACGCTGTATACTACAGCATCATTTGCTCATGAAGAAGCTTGTCTGGCTGACATTTGCTCCAAAACTTGCAGAACTTCAGCATCTGAATGCAATTTTTTTCTTTGAAATCACAGCATTCCCCACTAACATGAATATTAGTGAATGACTATCTAGAGAATCAACTTTTAGATGGACGTATTATCTATATTCTGACTTAGAACTGGAAAATAAATAATCATTTATAAATGTCTTTGACTTTCTTTACTTTATAAATTTCTTCGACTTTTCTCACTTAACAGACATTTCAGTATTTTTTCTCTAAAAGACAGACTGTCCAAATGAGCTGAGTGGGTGCATGTGTACTGTTGTGGTATAACATGGAGCTGAATTGAGCCAAGCCCTGATGTCATACTGTGACAACTGGGTCTCTGTGTTGTGCAAACCTTTGGGTGTTATCTGGGCTTTCTAGTCCAGACACAGGCCCATGAGCTCGTGGTGGTCCATGGGTTATCGTGTTCATGAGACTCTTCATTTCAGATCTTGGGATTAAAACCATTTAGCTGTAGAATTCAGTCTAAAAGCAGATTTTAATAAAATCCAAGTTTAAAACACATGTCCAAAATGCTCTTTCATATCTGAGCATCCACTGTGCCAAGCTTTTCTAATGCTGAGGCTTGACAGCAATGCCAGCCATCATGGAAGGGCTGTCCAGTTAGAGGCTAAGGGCCACAGCTCCTTCCCATAACTTCAGCATATTCTGCTCTGCTCTCTGAGTAGAGCAATAGTAGAAAAACTCTGTGGGTGCTCGTGTCCTGGGGCTGTGATGGGAGAGCTCCATGTCCTGGATGCAAACCCACTTTTGCTGGCCAAAATTTGGGATGTTAGGGTGTTTATTCAGTTTGGTTAGTGAGTTCTCAGAAATGTTTGGAACTGTCCGCAATCCCTTGTATCCTCTGGGAAGGGCAGTCAGCTGTATGTGTGTAACAGCCAGTTCAGTGTAGGGGGCTCAGATGAGACCTTCAGAAGTAGCTTTTTCAGTTTTGTTGTCTAATCTAGTCATTTTGGCATCAGGGCAGCTGCTGTTTGCCTGGACCTCAGCTGCCTGCCTGATGGCATAGGTACTAATTAGCTTTCTTTTGAGGGGTTCTTGGAGAAGATCTCATTGTGTTGTTGGTAGAAAAATCTTTATGTCAACTTCTTAGAATAGCTCTTCCCTACACTTGCTCTGAGCCTTCTGCTGTTAGTCCAAGTCTCCTGTGTGCTGTGGAAGGTCTTGGGGCTGGAGTAGGGAGCAGAGACCCCTGCGGAGTGCTGGGAGCTGTGGGACACTGCTGAAAAGGGGCGCAAGCTGCAGGGACTGGAGAGTGGTTCGTGAAAGGGAAGTGGTTCAGCCCCATTCCATGTGATGTAGGGTGTGAAGGAGCAGTTTGCAGGAGCTGTTATCCCTGCCTTGCGCGCAGCTGCTGGGCAATACCATTGCGTGAATCATGCACAGGAGAAACCTCATCAGTAATTTGAGCTTTCAAGTCAAACGAGTGCTCTGTGTTGCACTTGACCTGTATATAAGACTTGCTTTGTGCTTCATCCAATTACTAAATGTTGGTGGCCATCTATTTTTATGCAGTTTACCTAAGCTTCAGAGGGTTTACAATATCAGTTTGAAAAATAATGCAATTGCTCAATAGAACCCTTTTCTCTGGTCAATAAAAGCTAACTGGGGAGAAAAACACCCTCAATATCCTTTGATGTGTCATAGTCTGGATTTCAGAGTGCTGTAGAAAATGGTCCAGATTTCAGTAACACCCACCCTGTGCAGCACTGGTATTTCTGACGTCATCCTTGCAGCATTATGTTCCCAAAACCTGTTACAAAGGCTGAAGAAGTTTGGTACCCTTGACCAAGAAATATAAAAAAAGCTGAACTCAGGAAAGGTGAGATAGTACATCTCTACACTCAGCCAGTTTGAAGTTATAAATCCTAAGGTTTCCAACTACAGTCAGAATGTAGGATACCTTAGGATTTGAAGGTTTGTGATCAAAAAGGTTAGAATACAATATTTTCCGGTTTCCTTGTTTATAGATTAAATTGAAGACTGACTTTATAGGCACTGATTTTGTTAGACTGTGGTAACATAAGAAGACACAAAAATTTTAGTTGAAGGAGGAATAAAACCCAAGAATGCTTAAACATGCTTTTATTTCTGTAACAGGTGATAAATCATTATTTGCATGAATCACTGATTTAAAGAACCATTAAATTTCCACTTTTATCTTCTATTCCCCTAAGGAGGAGTCAAAACACAATTGTGATGAATCAGTGATTGTTTCAGAGTTAATCCACACCCATTTTTTAACATCAAGAATGCTTTTCTTTTTATTTTGAAATTTCAGGAGCTTCAATTTCAAAGACTTACCAGAGAACTGGAAGTGGAAAGGCAAATTGTGGCTAATCAGCTAGAGAGATGTAGGCTTGGAGCAGAGTCACCAAGTATCGCCAGCACAAGGTACAGGTCCTGATGACTTTACTTTCATTTGTCCCATAAATTAAAGGCTTTTTAGTGGTGCTTATGTCCTCTATACATATATTTTCACTGATAGCTATTCGCCTCTATTAATATCTGAAGGATTAAAAAAATGCAGATTTGCTGTAAAGAGTTATGGGACAGTTTCAAGAGGCCTCTCTAATGATTATGTTTTCAATGGAGTGTATGTAAAGCTTTAATTTCTCTTTAAATATGTTGAATTTTACCTTTTAGATTCATCCCAGAAGAAATACAGTAGACTTACACATATTTGAATCAAAGTAACAGTGCTAGTTAAATGCAGTAATCCAATTATTATTCTTTTTTTCTAAATTTTTCTAAAGTAACTGTCCAATTTCATTCAGCTCTTCTGAAACACTCTCTGTTGTTACACGTGTTTTCAGTGCTGGTGCAGTCTCAGCTCTGGCTGTGCATGAGGCTGGGGTTGCCAGGGGTGTTCTGCTGCCCCCAGTGCTGTCCTCCCATGCCCAGCTGGTCAGGCTGGCTGCTGCCCTGCTGGCTTGGGAGTCTCAGTTGCTCCTTGGCGTTGGGTTGTGAAATGAAGTACCATCCATCAGTATGAGTGCCCATGTCCAGGTGTAGTATTCCAGAATTTTGAATTCACACCCAGAGAATTAGTGCTTTCCAGGGTCACCTGGAAACAGCCAGTGAGTCCCAGGACTACCTGTTTTATGTGGCAACGCTGGTTAATTTGTTGGGGGGTAGCATAGGATTGCTTAGGTTCCTGGTACAGGGTCTGGCAGAGTAGGTAGAAGAATCAGCTGTGTTGGTGAATTCAAGGAGATAGCTGTTAGAAAAGTTGAAGACTGAAAATTACTGCATTTACTTAAAATATTTGTGAAAATGTCTGCTTATCCGTCTTAATACGAAAAACAAAATACTGGTTTTCCTGGTTTCCAGTTGCTTGTGAGGTATAATACAAGTTTATGGAGTTTAGGATACGATATTTTATTAGAGAATCCCCCTATACTAAGAATTTAAAGTTACCAAAGTTTTAGATATGGTTGTGAATGTGTTGTTAATGTAGATATTTAAAATGGAAGCTAAAGGACAAGTAAAACAACACATTCAGTCTATAGGGGTACTTGAGTCTGGCTGGCAGCTCTGCCTGAGCAACATGCCCGGATCGCTGGGAACAGCCCATTGCTGCTGCTGCCTCACAGCACAGATGTATTCCAACGACGGAGGCGTAGCCATGTAGTGAACTGAAATACTCAGGAATATGTGTGAAGTACATACATTTTTAACAGAATTACATTTTTAGCTTTTTACAGCTTTTCACCATTTTATAAATATTTAATAACTAATACTTAATTTTTTCATCTGTTGCCTTTTTTTGATGAAAACAGCAGTATAGCCAAGCAGGAGGGTAGGCGATGGAAATCACTGCTTTTCTCACAAGTGGTGCTGTTTAAATCAGAAATACTTTTCACCTTATGGAGTACTTGCAAAGATAGTAGGCTTAAACTGTTTCATGTCATGCAAAACGTGTGAAAGATGCACTGGGAATTGACCTATACAGTCTAGGAACTAGAGATCATAATTGTGTTCACATCACTTTTAGAAAAATAGCTTAACACTGCTTAACAGAATGAAAAATCTGCAATTTCCCTAAATGCCAGTGTTGTTCCTGAAGCCTTGATGTCCTGTGCACAGGTGCTGGCTGGGACCTCCACCAGCCCCTTCTACATTAGCAGAGTGGCACAGCCGTGTCACTGAGAGGGATGATCGCCCCTGCTCTAACCTGGAAATTCAAAGCTGGAAAGTGTTTGTTTGAGAGCTGCCACATGAAAATGTAAAGTAATGCTGGTGATCCTTAGTGTGTTTTGTCTCTAAATGACTTAATGCAAAACCTTTTCCACTTATCAGATTTTTTTTTTCCTGACTGGCAGCTGGTTCAATTTTGTGTCTAAGATAACTTTAAACTAAAGCAGTGAAATGGCAAAGAAAAGGTGTGAAATTAAGAAAGGGGCAAAACTGAAAAACTACCAAGCGACAAAAAATCATATTAATCAAAACCTCAAACAAACAAATAAACCCCAATCCAGATCTTTAAAAATACAAGTGAGGAAAAAAATCAAAAGGGTCAAAAAAAAAAAAAAAAAAGCTAGACGGATTTCAGCACAGTTTGTATGCATGCTCCATCTCCAGTTACCAAATATTTGTGTTACTGTCATACTTGTCTCTGTCTTCTCTAACTGAAAACTATACATCATACCAAGCTGTTATGATATTTCTGATAGAGAAATATTTCTGCATGTCTGCTCTACTAACCTAATTCTTTTTCAAGGATAGTAGTGGGCTAAAATTTAGCATTTTCCGAAGTACAGCTCGCCACGTGGGCTCTCTTTGGATATCTTACAAGCTACTGTCGGGAAGAGACAGCATTGAGACTTACTCCAGCAGCAGCTTGGCATGGGCACTGCAGTATGTCACCACAGTGGCTTTTAAACAGCAGAATGAAATGCACTGGACTTACTGCTCAAAGCTGAAAGATTTGCTATCTTCAAAACATTGCACCTGCTAGGTGACAAAATCAGGTGATGATATCAGTAGGTTATGCTGGACTTATTCCAAAATCATTTAATAAGAGTTAAGTTAAATGCTTAACCAGTTGAAGTACTGATGAAGCAGCTTTCTTCATGTGACCCATGGTCAGAGCAGCCTTTTTCATTCCTGCATTCTGTACCTGTAAAGGAAGTTCAAGTAGTCAGGTATGTTGGGCAAGGATGTGCTCCAGGTTATAGTCTCATGTGTGTGACAATTAGGTATTTTGTGTGTATTCAGTGTGTGTTACCATTGCCAGCAACACTGAGCCATGTTGCCTCAGTGTAAGGAATTGAGTTTCCAGAAAGTCTGAGGAATAGAGTAAAAAAGCAAGAGTGGAAAACTCGGTATTTAGGTAGCATGAGAATTCTGGGGCCAGAGGTTAACTTTCACACACTTGAAGCCTACATTGGAATTCTCCTTTTTCTTGAAGTCTCATTGTAAATCTAGTTCAGTTTGTGCTAGCATGTGTCTTTAGCACTCTTATACAAATATTTTGTTTCCAAAAAGGTTCCTAAATGGTTGTTTTCATTTTAGAAAATAAATATCTCGTGCTGTTTGTGTTGCCAAGCTAGTTTTTTGTAATCAGTAGCTGTGGTAGAAAGAAGTAAAATAAAAAATCATTTAGAAATTGCTACATCTTACCCAAAATGACAGTCTCATGCTGATATTTAGACACAATAAAATCGGATGGACTTGCCTGTTTTTCCTTTAAAGAGCTTTATGTTTGGAAAATAGCTTATAATCACTGCAAAAAATGACATGTTATTCAAAGTTTGATGTTTTATATTTAGAGTGAGGAAATATATTTTCCCATAAAAATATGTAGAATATCTAATGTTAATAACAAATTGATAAATTCTGCATTTGTCTGCAAAGGTGGTCATGCATCAATCCTACTGTCAGCACAGGAAAGCACATGGCTCAGTGGAAGGACAAAAGGGTGGAGATAGTTTGATAAAAAGTTATTATTGGAAAAATGCAGGAGAAGGTTGGGTTTTACACGGATATCAGACACCTGCTTGGTCTGTGCAATAGTTGTCTCTGAAGGCATCTCACTAACCTGGACAGTGTGACATCTGTCACCTCCTCACTCTCAGAATTGTAGCTGTGTGTCAGGTGCTTTGACTTGTTCTATGTGAAGGATTGGAATTCTCTCTGGAAAACTGGAAACTGAAGAAAGTGAAAAAAATGAACAGAAACGGACCTACAATTTTTGAACTGCTTTACATGTAGAAACCAGATGGTCTAGAGTGGTGATCCCCAAACCTCCTTTGCTGGACCCTGCCACGAGCAGTGACTGCTCCTGTCCTAACAGAATGTTTGGTGCTGGTGGTACATAGGCGTCTGTGGGCTGTGTATGCTGCCTGTGCTGTGCTGCTGGTGGCACACACTGGTGTGGGCTGTTACTGACGTCATGACACCTTAAACAGGAATTGTGTGTCATAAGTCATGCTCTCACCTGTCCTGTTGCAGACAGGTTACGCTGCTTGGTGCTGTGACGTGCAGTAAGTTACAGTGAATAATTCCCACTGACTAATAGAAAATTGAGCTCGATAACCAATGGTTTCATTGTCGGGTGTAAAGCACTGCAGAGTGGAATCTATGTGGACTATTGAAATTTTATCTGCTGGGGGGTTTTGTACCGTTTTCTATGATTAATTAAAAATACAGTGAAAAGTCCAAACTAATCACATGGTTCATTTGTGTGATAATTTTTTTTCTTTCTACAGCTCTACTGAGAAGTCATTTCCTTGGAGATCCTCAGGTATTATCTTTTATGTACAATTTGCTGTAAGCCTGAGTAGATTTCTTTTCTTGGCATTCATTGCTTGTTTTGACACAAATGGAGCATTTAGCAGCAATGCTACATATCTTTTCCAAGTATCTTTTCCAAAGTATGACATTAATGTCTTCTTTGTCACACATGGGACACTTGTGTGTTCCTATGTTACCATAAAAGCTGCTTGAGCTTACAGATAGTTGCAAGTACTTTTCTTGATTCTTCATGTGCCTTTGCATTTCTGTGTGAGCTGTGTCTGTAACACAAGGCTTGTCATGTATTGGGTCTTCTTTGCAATTAACTAAAATTTACTTGTGAGTCTTCCCCCTGGCTGGTAAGGAGCATGAAAAAATACCGCATGTTTTAAGCCTGAAAGCTGGATTTTTTTTTTCTTTTTACAGATGTTCTTACTTAACTGAGAAAGTCTCCAATTAGTGAAGGTTTTTCTGAGAGTGCTTTTTCTACATATGTATCAGGGTAGTGTGAATTTTCTTTCCAAAAGAAGCATTTTTCTTGTACTGCTACATCTGTACCTGACTATATTGGGGGAGAGGGTAGGACTGTATCTTCAAGGTGGCATTCCCTGGTCTGTTGGAATAATCCCTCCTGCTCCTGACAGGTCAGAGCATGGAGCTCTGATGGGTTGTGTGCATCAGCTACGGTGTTTAACATTGAGTTGCTCTCTGAGCTCCGTGGGCTCTGGAGTGACAGGGGCACGTGCAGGAACCACTGCAGGACAGGCACGAACGATGGCTCCTGCAAGTCACTTGTGCTGGACGACTGGGTACTCTTGTCATGCTGGCCAAAAGTGGCCCACTGCAATCCCAATGCTGTTGGCATTGTAGGGTGAGAGTTGCATGAACCCCGTTCTGCAGAGCATTGCTGTCCCACTCGTACACGGTGCTGTCTGTCCTCAGAGTTGTGCTGGCTGCTGCACAGGGACCCTGCCTGCTGCTGCTTGTTCAATCAAACATATTCATAATTAACTTAATTGGGATTGTTTTATATCCCACTCCTAGTTTTTGTTTTATTTTGAGATTAAGCTCCTAAACTTGTGCATAATTGTGTTTTCATGGTTTCTGTTGCTGCAGCTGAGGTGCGGCACACGTTAGCTTTTTTCCTTTCTTTTAAAGCTAATATTTTCAACAGCCTACTTGTTCTGCCATTTAAGTTTTGCTAGTCGTGGTCGTGCTTTTCAAGTATTCTTTCAGCAGTTGTTTTAAACAGAAGTCAAATTTGTGTTTTCAAGTAATTGAGAAACCAGTCTTACATATTTTTTCAATGTGAATGTTGGTTTTGTGGGTTTTGTTTGTTGGCGATTTTTAAAATCACATTATTTCCCCTTGTTCTATAATGTCCCAATGACATTTCACAACTGGTACAGATTCCCTCTGAGAGCTCTCAGGTGTTGTTTTACGTATTTATTTCAGCCAATTGTGTTCCATTGTTTTATTTCCTCTTCTGATTTTCCTGTAACTTACTTTTCTCCTTGACCTTCTATTAGTTTCTTCCTTTTTATTTCTTTCTTTCTCTTTCTTTCATTCTTTCTTGCTTTCCTCCAGCTCATGTTTTTATTTTATCCATTAATTCTCTCCTCACATTTGTGTGGGTTTTTTAGAAATCTCCTGTGTACATCTCTGCTAAGCAGTCACTTGACATATGGCAAAAATTCAACTTCTGTTTCAATGCTGTATGTATTAATGCAAACCTAGATGTGTATTTCTCATATCTCTGTATTCAAAGTAGCCTTTCATGCAGTAATTGCTCAGAAGTGGGTATGTTGGGAAAAAAACCTATTTCCTGCTTATAATTTCCTGATATACATTTCCTTTCCTGTTTACATTTATGTTGTGATTTTGGCATGATTGTAGGTTTTATTCCCCAATTCACCATGGATCTTTGTTTTGTAGAAGTGTCACTAGATGCTGCTTTATGAACTGTAATCTGAAAATACTGAAGTTAAAGATGGATAAAAACACTGCCTTAAATCACCTTTGTTATGACTGTAGGTAGTGGTTTATGTCAAAAGCATCAGTGGATGATAAGATGTCACTGTAGCTGTAATTGCTTTCTGCATCAGTAGAATTACACAGAATTTTTCACAGAAATATAAAGTGATGTTGTTTTGCAGATGTTTATAAATAGAATATTAGATCAGCCATTTATAAGAAGGCCATTATTTTATTCAGGCATTCCTCCTGTTTTATGGTAGTGGAGTCAGATTAGAAAGACAACAATTCATTTTATTGTGCATTCTTGCCTTTGTTAAACAGCCTAAACAATCTTTATTTTTTAGCCCTATGAAGGCTTTGGCCTGGTAGGCAGTGTGTGATGGGAACAAGGTTTGGCTCAAAGCTCTGTCCGAGGAACATCTGCACTGAACAGCACAATTGGACCTTATTCTTCCTGTGTGTCTCTCCCCAAACTGATTGTCAGTTTGACAGTGATTTAGTGTCATGTAATATCCAGTAACTGAGATAATAGGGCCTTGTATTAGATAAACAAAAAGATTGAAGATTAAAGTATTGAAATTGGACGTAATCCTAATGTAAATGTCCAGGTCTTCTAAGTGTTTTATTCCAAAGAACATGGAACACCCACTGGTGGCTGTTACCATCTGGTGTTGAGCTGGTGTAACAGGCTGTGAAGTGAGTTCTTGCAGTGTTGGTTCTCTGGATCGTTTCTAGGCATACTGACGATTAAACTAATGGAAGTGTAGTAACATTTCTAATTACATCTTAATTAAATTTGGTCATGATACTCCTATTCTAGTAAATTAACTAGCGTCAAATTTTACAAGCTAGTTTTGACCTATGGATGTACTACTGATAAATAACTGCCGACTGCCTGGGGTTTCTAAGATTTATTGATTTTTTAAAAATCTGACTAGTGTTCAAGCATTCTTCATAATAGCAATTGCTGAGTAACACTTTTAGTATGAATATTCCATTATGGCTCATTATGCAGGTAGTGAGACACAAGTATTTTGTGTAAAAGCCAGAGTATTTCTGTGCAGCAGGCATCGCTGCCCAGAGCCCACAGCTCCTGGCACTGAGCAGTCCTTGGGACTGGGCTGGTGATCCTTGGCGTGTTCCCTTTGGGTTCACTTCAGGCTCATTCATGGATTTATGCAGCAAGAATTTACATTTCAGGTGTTACCTTTAAATGTAACCTCTACTACCTACTCTGCTTCCTCAGGGAGGTTTAGCTTCGATATTAAGGAAAATTCTTCATGGAAAGGGCTCTCCAGCCCTGGCACAGCTGCCCGGGACAGGGGTGTAGTCCCCATCCCTCGAGGGATTTTAAAGCCATGTGGATGTGGCACTTTGGGGACATGGGTCAGTGGTGTCCTTGTACTGGGGGAACAGTTGGGCTCAATGGTCTCAGAGGACTTTTCCAACCTAAACTGTTCCGCGGTTCTGTACTGCATCTCTGCTGCCTGCATAACATGATAATTGAATGCTTAATATTTCTGTTAAAATAATGTTGATTGAGTATCCTCATCTTTGTCCTTTTTTTTCCAGACTGTTTAATTTTTTCCTTTCTTCACAGGAGCATTGCTGTGCCTCCTTTGCCTTTCCTTACAACACTGTCATGTGTCTGTACAGTTCAACTGACATTCTTGGAACCAAAGTTAGCTTGAAAGGCAAATGTTTGGATAGTAGTTTACTAAGTGCAAAAAAAATGTATAGAAATTTGCAGCAACTGCTGTTCATAGCACAGTGGATGAAATGCAGCTCAGCCTTTTACATCTGGAGGTGTTGATTACAGGCCCTTGGGGTTAGCTGTCCACTGGGCACTGCTGCACAGTTGCACAGTGTTTCTATTCTTCAGAGTATACTAGGTAATCAATTAATTTTTCATTGACATAGGTTGGAACATATATTTGAAAAATTAGAATTATAGAACTACAGCAAAAATTTCAGGAAGCAAAATTCTCAGAGATTTGTATTAACATTCTGTTCATTGTGTTTGGGAGATGATACCTGTCTGCCAGTAAGCTGATTCTGTTTGGTGTAAGTCCTTCATTAATATGTATGAGAAAATGATGATTACTGAGTTTTCAGGAAACTTGCTTATGAAACATTGGATTTATCTAAATAATTTATTCTTTCAGATCCTCCGCCCACCAGTGTAAGCAAACCCGAGGTGTCAGAGGGTGTTCACACCAATGCCTATGATGTTAGGACAGAAGCAGAGCAAGGGACTCTCTACTCACCAGAGCAGACATCTCTCCATGAAAGTGAGGGTCTGTTGTGTGCATTTTAAATATTAGAATATATTTCTGTATTGACAGTATAAAAATGTAATACAGTTATGAATGCAACAAATAACGAAGTTATATAATACTTTGTGAACTTGTTCAATGATTTTATTCTTATGCTGGCTTCATATCTACAGGGTCTGTAGGTAACTCAAGAAGTTCAACACAAATGAATTCTTATTCTGACAGTGGTTACCAGGAAATAAGTAGTTTCCATAACAGCCAAAACTTGAACAAGTCAGAGATCAGACAGCAGCATTCCCTTGGTGGACCCCCCAACAACCATGTGGTGAGGAGCTCACGCGCCGAAGGGCAGACGTCAGTCCAGGTACTCTGACCAATGCATTGCACTCCGGCTGTGCACGGGCTCCAACGGGGTTTAGAGACAGTAGCTATATAGCTGGGCCCCGCTTTGTGTGGCTGGAGTTAATGTTACAAAATTACAGTTTTTGTTTAACACTTTCACTGGTTAAAAAGCCGGAATGGCTTGCAGTAGAGATTCATTTGCTGGCATCAGCACACGTGTGGTCTGGGTCATTCACAGAAGCTGAAGTGAAGTAGCAGTCCTGACTGCACAGTACACTGCTATTATCATATCAAGAAAGTATCACTCACTCAAAATTCGTTGTGAAATGGGGGAAAACCTAGAAGTTAGCCTGTATGTAAGCATAGTTCTTAAAGGAAGAGGCTATTTGTGTTCCCGTACATCTGACGGTTTCTAGCTTTTCCCTCTTTTTTAGTAAATGGAATGATAGTAAGACAGTAATTGTCAGAACATTTCTAGATTATACCAGAACTCTTTGTGTTACTGTTCCTGAATTTCCAGAGTGGTTGAGTAATGAGGAGGGAAAGCATAGGTGCAGCTTAATATAGCAAGCCAAATGAGAATGAGAAACAGGTGGTCTTTTAATATTAAATTGTCATTTTATATACTAAGAAGCACTGGTTAAGAAAAGGTTACTGAAGGAAAGAAAAGGTTATTGAAGGAATTAGGTTTAGGGTAAAAGCTACACTCCAGCTGCCTGTATATACCATTAAGTTGTGTGCATTTCCTGCTGACTTCTGTCTTACAGGAGAACAATATCCACTGTGTGACCTAAATGATAAAACTCATAAATGTTTTTGATTTTCCACAGCCTTCAGCAAATACTGCTACCAACCGAGTCATGAGACGAGTCAGTTCGGTGCCATCGAGAGCACAGTCTCCCTCCTACATGGTCAGCACCGGCGTCTCCCCGTCACGGGGGTCGCTGCGGACGTCTCTGGGGAGCGGATATGGTTCTCCCAGCGTTGCTGAGCAGAGATCCCTGGCTTCCCACGCATACTCCTCCACCACCCTGCCCGCTGCACGGGCAGGGTCCCCGTACGCTGTGCACAGACCTGCCTCCCCCTCCGCCGTGCGGCGTGTCGGCTCGCTCACCTCCCGGCAGGCAAACCCCAGCAGCAGCACTGCCCAGTACCAGACAGCAGGCAGAGTTGGCTCTCCTCTTGCCCTTACTGATGTGCAAACCAGAGTGGGGTCTCCATCCCAAACTCAGCTGGGATCCTCTTCCCCGAAGCATTCTGGCATGACAGCAGTTCCACAGCACTTGGGAACGACACTGCAGAGGACAATTCATGACATGGAACAGTATGGACAGCAGTATGATATCTATGAGAGGATGGTCCCCCCACGGCCAGATAGCCTCACAGGTGAGTAACGGGCACAGACACGGATAAAACGCAGCACAAACCACAACTGTAGAAAACCCAGAATGCAGTTGTGGTGTCGTGGATGAAACGTTGTATTGCTGAGACATGATTGCAGTGGATGTGTCAGGTCAGTTGTAAATACTGATGTCAAACACTCTGTATCAATTGCAAGTTCCTCGTGAATACTGGCTTTCTCTATGATTACTAATTGCTGGCCATGCATTGAATTAAATCCTATGATTTAAGTTGCTAAATGAAATGCTAAGTCTTACAGAGGCATGTCAACATTTTCAAATATAAAAGTACATTTAAATGTATGTGCAGGCTAAACAGAAAGTAAAAATACTAGCCTGGAACTAATTTTATGTCTAGTTCTTTCTTAAAATATATAACTTAGTACCACTGAATAATAAGGTTTTTTTCCACTAATATATCTAGACTGTCTCATTCTTCAAGTTAAATATAGGGTAACCATTTTAATACTACCTTAAAATAGAGCCCTAAAAGGTAGAATCTATTCATCTGAGAGGCAGCTCTTGTTAACATGCAGTTACTTTACATTTTAAGTTTTGTGTGGTACTGATTTTGTTCTGACCTTCATCTGAATGAGCACAGACAAGGTGATTTTCCAATTAGACCATGTGCCCTTTGGAACAGATGGCAATTTCTGGTTTTTCTTTTGAACCATTACAGTGCAGGAAACTCCAAAATGCTCTCATTCCTCAGCAAAAGGTATAATGTGTCTTCTCCCTTACCTCTGTTTGCGAACCTTAATAATATGCCAGTTTGATAAGGGATTGGGAATGAGTTTGATGGGAAAAGCTGTTCTGAAGTGTAAATGTGTGCAGGCCATTTGTGGTAAAACATCAGTATTGCCCTCCTAAAGTATTAGTAAGGTACTTTAGCACTGCTTGGTACTTTAGCATCTTGTCTAAACAGGTGAACTGATATATCTTTAGAAAAAATAGTTATTGGGCTAGTGTATCAGTGATTCAGAAACAGACACTTCAAAGTTAATGCTTTTACAGGGAAAGAAGAAATTAGCAACATGATAGTCCCAGCTGAGAGAGCATCTTATTTTATAGCTATCCAAACTGTAACCTTTCCAGGAAACTTGAAGTGCTCTAACTTTCCTGCGCTTGATGTTACGAACTAAGTAAGAATTCCTCAGTATTGTTTAAAAAGCTCTTACATTTTCTAATATAAATTAATTTTCATGTGTCTTTAGAGGAAGCATCTCAATATAACACCTGAAATCTGAAACTCAAATTTGTATATGATCAGTTTTCTGAGAGGTTTGGATGTGGGAAAGGTTTAGGGTACTGTGGCAGCCTTCAGTATAATCCAGAGCTAGCCCCTGCTGTGTAAGCAAGAGGAGAGAGTGGACCAGCTACTCTTCTGTACTTACAGTCTTCACATGCATGGGCTGTGTGTTCAGGGAGAACGGTTATGTTGGAGATGACTGTCTTCCCAGGAGATAGCATTGTCACCTGGAGGTGTGGGCCCTGCTGCCCTCTTTGCCTGCTCAAGTCCTTTTCTTCTCACCACCTGTAGATGTGTTTTCATAGTGATGGCCCAAAGGTTTCCTTGCAGACACTTCGGCAGAGTAGGTCTGTGATTTTGGCAGGGGGGAAATACTCAGATGTAGGATACATTTGGTTAAACATCACTACTCCATTGTGCTTTTGAAGTTGTAATGTAATGTAATCTCCATCAATGTAATCTCCATCATTTCATCATCCTTGCATAGCTTACTTCACATATTCTGTTGCTTTGATAACTGCCAAAGCTTTACTGCCTGCAGTGGGTAATGCCGAGGTCAACGAAGTTGTATACATTTTATATGAAATATTAATAAATAACAAGGTGAAAAAAAATCTCATCCAGCTGCCGCATAGCTATTTATATATACTCACATCATGGGATATTTAAACCTTTATAAAGATTTTTCTCCATGTGCTTACATTTCTGCTGCCACTATCAAGCAGATGTTTGCTCTTACTGGTACAGACTGTTTCAGTTTCAGTCTTACAACCCCCTTTAGGTTGTGCCCTCTGTCACAAGGGATTTCTGTCAGGTCTGTACTTACCCTGTCATTGGTGAATCTGTGCATTGCACGTGTGACTCAGCTTTTATTCTCTGTGGTTTAGACTGTAAACGACAAAAAAAATTAAGTCAGAAAACTTGAAGTTGTCAGTGTATGTACAAAACTTTTGGTCAAGGAAATGCTGCTTTCTTAGTGAGCTTTTCAATATGTGCCATTTAATAATGGTAAAAATGTAATGAGTAAGTCTTTGTAACTGTAGGTTTAACCATCACCTTTTCTTGTCTAAAGGAAGAAAGATTTAATCCTGACAGCTCTGCTGAAGATGGGCCATGTAGACATTTCCCTGTGCTTGGTTGCAGGCCTGAGGAGTTCGTACGCAAGCCAGCACAGCCAGCTGGGGCAGGAGCTGCGGTCGGCGGTGTCCCCAGACATGCACATCACCCCCATCTATGAGGGCAGGACATTCTACAGCCCCGTGTACCGCAGCCCCAACCACGGCGCCGTCGAGCTGCACCACGGCTCCCAGGCCGCCCTGTTCCGCACCGGCTCCGGTGGGTGATGGCCTCGGGCTCTGTCCAAGCCGGCTGTTCTGGGGCACGAGGGGGGAGACATGTAATGCCAGTGCAGAAGGAAGAACTAGAGGGTATCAGTTAATGGAGACAGAAGCTAGGTTTGAAGGACTCAAAATAACCTGCAGGAATTAAAAGGCTCTTTTGATGTTTGCAGGGAATGCTTGGGGCTATATATCACTGTCAGCCTGAGGTCAGAGTGTTTTCTGTTTGATAATACACGCGCAAGTACATCCCCGATAAGTGTATTTCGTGACACGCTGAATTTATTGCTTCCTGTCTTGCATTCTCTGTGCATCACTCTCTTATGAATTGAGTTGGTTCATGGTTTTTTTTTTATTCATCAATACAGTAAAACAAGAGGTTGCCACTAAAATTACCTACCACATCTTTCACAGTGTTTTACCCCACTTCTCAAGAAAGCATAATGGTAAATGCTACAGCTAGGGATAGTCTATTGTAAACAAAATATTCCCGTAGTATCTCATAGAAGTGCTACTCATGTATTGTGAAGAGCATAGACATTAGTTTAATATTAGGATTTATTTTCTGTAGAGAGAAATATAATGCATGTTGCAATGCAGTTTATTCTTTAAGGTTGATTCATAATTTTTATCGTGGTTTCCAAAAACTCTTAAGATATTAGAGTGATTTAGTTAAGTAACTCTTTAGAAGTACTTATAGAGAACTGTCCAATTCATATGTCATGTTTTCACACACTTGAAAATGCCTTTTTAATGTTTGCTAATGTAACTGCAATACCAAGAGAACAGTGCTGGAGGAGGCACCAGTTTTTGCAATTCTCCTGCTTCCACAATCTAGAATAAATGGAGTTTGTCAGGATGTGCCAATGAAGAAATGTAACTAGAAACTGGAATTCTTTGTTTACTTGTCTACTTAATACCACTTATCTTGGAAGAACAAGAGCCACCACAAGAGCTCAGTTCAGACAGGAAGATGCATGTTCTTGTTCCTGAACCACTCAGCTTCATCTTTGCAATGATCCACGTATTACCTTTTGTCAGGGAAAATGTACATGTAGTTAGGAAAAGCAAAATATGATATAAACTATTAATATGAATTTTTGTTTACTTGTTTTTCCTATTTGATACATTTGGTGAATTGATATTATGAACTTAGAGAACACTTTGCACCCAGATTTCTGCTTGTTGGCATGGGATGCTTTTTCTACTTTAAATGCTTGTTGAGGGAAGCTGAGGCACAAGTCTGATCCCACCAAACCTTTCATTCTGTAACTAACCTCTCCATCTTCCATGGGACACTGAGGAATTGCTCCCTGAAATCTGACATCAGCTTCCAACCTGGAGCACAATACGCATTTTCAAGATTGATGGTTTTTTTGCTTGCACTGCTAAGTAGGTGTTGCCCCTTCTCTTCAGCAGGCACTTGTTACCTGGTTGGTTTTGACACTGTTTTATCCTAGGCATGGGTAACCTGCAGCGATCCTCCAGCCAGCGTAGCACCCTCACATACCAAAGAAACAACTACGGGCTGCCCACGGCGGCTGCGTTGGCGGAGCCACTGCGGGCGGTGCCGTTCCGGCTGCCCGAGCCCGGCTACAGCCGCCTGCACCCCGCGCCCGACGGCGGCACCACGCGCTCGCCTTCCATCGACAGCATCCACAAGGACCCCAGGCAAGTCCCCGCTCCAGGGGCCGCACATGCACACAGCCAGGGCTTAACACGTTCCTTGCACACCTGCAGCAAGTCATCCCATCTTCCATGGCTTAATCAGTCATGACTCATTTAAATATTAAGATCTCTACCTTTATTGACAAAATAGTAAACACAGGCTGCTTCTTGCAGTAAGAAAAAGCAGGTGTTATGCATTTTATTATTGCATTTTTCTTTCATGTTTGTTTCTCTGGAGAAATTATTACAGGAAACCCAAATTTGATGAGATTTGACTGGATTATTGGAAATATTTTTTAGTAACCTGTAACGTTGTCGTGAGGTTTCTCTTTATATGAATGGGAATTGGGGTTTGAAAATTCAGAAGTACAGACCTAATTTATTTGAATGATTTTTTTACAATTGATTTTTTTATGAGCAGCCTGCTTAAATTTCAAAACAAAGTAAGTGTTAAAACTATTTATAAATGTGTGGTTTTGAAAGTGAATACACATATATTTGCAATAATTACTGGTTTGGTTTTGTAAATGTCTGTGCACAATGTGGGCCTGTGACAAGCGTAGTATCATCATTGTCATTTACTATAGACACTGTGCACTAAAACCTTGTATTTAACCCTGGAGTATCAAAGCCCAGACTGTGCACAGCTTGGAGGCATTATGTTTATGTTCAGTGTGGATTTGGAATTGGTAGGAATTCCAGTCCCTCCTTAGATTGCTGGTTCACTGAGGAACCAGCTTATCCTGGAGGAGCTGTGCTCAGCCATGCCTCAAGAACTGTCTAAGGGACACGCTGGGCACCAAGGAAACCTTGAGCAGAGATGGTGAGACTGGAGTGATGCCTTGATGGGGCTACCTAAAAGCAGAGACTAGACAAAATTAAGAGAATAAATGCGGGTATATTTATTGAAGGGCCTTCCAGGTGTACTTTAGGCAGTTAGAGCCCTAGGGCTACACCCAAAATGGACCACCGGGTCATGGGTTTCCATACTTTATAAGTTTGGTCTATTTGCATATCGGGGATTAATCCTCCAATTACAATTTCAGGTAATGAAGTAATTTACCCCCAGTTTACTCTCCCCTAATCCACTTTGTTTACATATTTCAGGCCTGAGACTGTAAGGTGTCCTTGAAGTTCAGGCCTAGACAGGATTTGTTTTGTTTGACCAGAATGGGAGAACAGTAGCTAACAGGCTATATGGAGTCTGAGAGTTACAAACTAAAGCATTGCAGGACATGAAAAATATAAAAGCTGAAATCCTAAGGCATCAGGAGCCTCCCGCTGCATTCCCCTGGTCCTGTCTACAGCAGGCTCGTAGCACTGGGCAGTTATTCTACTCTGGGCCTGTCCTATCATCTCGGCAATGAAAACGCTGCTTTAATGGGTTTTGTTGTTCTGTTTATTAGTGGAAATGGATAAATTTAAACTTTTTTTAATAGACATGGAGAGACTGAATTAATTTCATTAAACTTAATGGTACAATTATCCAAATAATCTTAGCTCTAGGTAGTAAAGCTTGGAGGCTGCCTGCTCTGGTATGTTGGCAAGAAGAGTTACTTATAGCAGGGATGCTTTGCATTCATAGCAAGGACTTTTAAAGAACCTCTGACTCAGTTGTCACTGCTGATGCACCTTCTTAGCTTGTAATCTCACAGTGGAATAGTTTTTATCTTACATTTAATCTGTTCCAGTTTCTGATGTGCTGTTTCATGCTGTGGCAGGGGACCATGTTGCACAGCCCGAGAGTGGGCTGTTAGGAAGCACCACCCTGGAATGAGAGTGAAAGCAACTAGTTTTACTAGAAAGGCAGTTTTCCCCAGGGTTTTCCTATCATTAGTATGGAAAAATAAACCTCTGAGTTGCTGAGCAGTTCAAAGTGGGCATAGAACTGAGCTTCCCCTTCATGTGACTGTGAGTCCTGGTGAGACTTGACTGACCAGGCCAGCATTAGTCTTGGAACAGCTCCCCAGCTACTGTTCTTGGAACATACTTTGCTGTTTTTTTGGTTTATTTTGGCTTTGGTTTTCGGTTGGGTTTTTTTGGGGGGAGTGGGCTGAAGGAGTTGGTTGTTTGTTTGTTTCTTGGGGTTGGTTTGGGGTTTGGTTTGTTTTTTCGGTTTTTTGTTTACTTGGATTTTTGAACCTGGGAAAACTTAAAATACTACTTTACTCCTCCCCCCACCCCAAGTCCTCCTTTACAGAAGGCAGATAGCCCAGCAAATACTAATGACTGTGTTTCTAATTCTGCAAACTGGGCATGTTTCATGACTTTTGCAGGACTGGTCTGCACATAATCATTTTAGTTTAATGAAGGAGATTTTATTTCATTAGGTTAAATTTACAATCCCTGAATAACTCAAATCAAGCAAACTTCCTGTATCTGTTCCTGACAATAACACTTCAGGGTGTGCAGGTTTTGTTGAGGTCTAATTGGCTTCTGCCTAGGGAGAACATTAAGCACTGAGAGAAAAATGCGTGGAAATGATGCCCCTGAGCAGCACTGTGGAGTGGGTATCTTTTGCATTATATATTTAACTTTTGGGAGATTTTTTGTAGGTTGAAGTATTTGAGTCGGTGTAACTTCAGTGTTTATTTGTATTTGTGTGGTCCATAAGCCAACTGAAGCACACTGGATATAACATCCTTTTCTAGTTGGAAGACTAAAAGGTGATGTGACCTATTGTTATCCCATTATACCTGGTTTTCCTTCTAGCCCTCTTACTCCAGAACAATAACGAAATTGTTGGAAAGCCCTTAAGATGCTCCAGTGCTTGTACTTAGTAAATTCCCATACATTTGGGAGTAATGCCTTCTCTCCATGTGTTGTCTGATGAAGGGAGTTTGCATGGCGAGATCCAGAGCTGCCTGAGGTCATTCACATGCTCCAGCACCAGTTCCCGTCGGTGCAGGCAAATGCAGCTGCCTATCTGCAGCACCTCTGCTTTGGGGATAACAAAGTGAAAACAGAGGTAGGTGCTGCTTGCGCTTCTCCTCCAGGGCAATGGCAGCAGGCAAACTAGGCCTCTTGCCTCTTCCCATTTTTTTCATCGTAACACAGTATTTGTGACCCTCTTGTATTCCTGTGTGTACCAGATGGATGCTATATTGAAGTACCTGGGGGTGTGTAATTACACACACACTCAAATTCTTCCTGTTGTAAGAGCTACATGGAAATTGTATGGAAATCTTTTACCTTGAAGTTGTGTCATCCAGCAGAACTGTAAAGTAGGTTTGCCGGAGCTGGCTTTGTGTAACCTTTTGATGACTGGAGACTAGAACAACCAGGAGCTCTGGAGAGCTTTCACTGGTTTTAATCAAGGTGTTTTAACACATTGTAGGGAATGAGTGAGCTGGCAGGCAAAGGAAAGGAGCCCAACCCTAGAGAAACATGGAGAACACTTGTTTATGTCACTGTGACTTGGGGGCAGGACACATCTGAGTGAACATTCAGATTATTGTTGAAATTTCTTGAAACTTTGCATTCAGAGAGCTTCTCTTTTTGCAAAGCAGCTGTGAGCTGTTGATTTGTGGGAATTTGCCTTTTCATTTGCATCCTATGTGTGTGTGTTATATGTTATTTTCGGTATAAATTTTATTTATGTTAGTAAAATATTTGTGCAACTTTTGTAAGAAGATAACCCAACATAATTCAGTGTTGCTGGGAGATAAAAAGGTGGTGGTGGTTTTGATGTTCTGGTGATTATCACAGTAATAATTAGCTCTTATTTCCAATATTCCCTGTAGAGATATTCTGGGGTATAGGAAATTACTTTTAAAACTGGAAACAAAATTGATGCAATAACAATTTTCTCAGAACACATCAAGTGTCTGAAAATGACCCTCAGCCATTGCAGTGGGGTGGCGGGCAGAGGTTCATGGGAATTTCAGTCCCACGTAGCAATCAAGTCAATAAGGTTCAGCAGCTGTTTCTTCTGGAAGTAGAATGGGAAGTGCTGTTCTCATAAAAACAAAAGCCTTTACATCTGTGGAGTGAGGTGGGTGAGATCTGTAGGTGCTGATGGTCCTGACATTCCACTTTCCAGGTCTGTAGGCTAGGAGGTATCAAGCACTTGGTGGACCTCCTGGATCACAGAGTCCTGGAGGTTCAGAAGAATGCCTGTGGTGCACTGAGGAACCTCGTTTATGGGAAGTCCACCGACGAGAACAAAATAGCCATGAAGAATGTGGGAGGGATACCGGCCCTTCTGCGGCTGCTGAGGAAGTCTGTCGATGCTGAGGTGAAAGAGCTGGTGACAGGTAAGCTTGGAAAGGAAATTAGCAGAGAGCTATAATGCAAGTTATTTTTCTGGACTCTTACCTCGATCAGTTAAAACAGCAGAGTGTAGAGTCATTGGGAGAAGTGAATGCTGAGGTAGTTGCACTAAAGCTCCACTTAGGGTGGCTTTTCCCTGGTATGAGTCCCCTGCACATGCAGTAGGTCTTGGACAGGTATTTCTTTATTGATTCTGAACATTTGTTTTATTACAGGCTTTTTTTATCTTTTCTTGACAACAGTTTTAAATAAGATCTTGCAGAATTCTTAAGATGGATCCAGACTCTGTAAATGTGTAAGGTATTTATTCTGAATTATAATCAAGGATGACTACTTCAGAAAAAGACAGACTTTTTGACACACACATTTTTAGGTTTTTAACCAGCCACAACACAATGGAAAGTTTTGCCCTGAGCCCTCCTGGTTAAGGCCATGCCATCGCCCTCTGTTAGGGGTAACTCAGTGCCAAATGCTTAAGCAGAACCCACAGCAGGCTGTCAGAGCTCAGGGACTGTAAAATGCTTTCTTTAAATAGCAATACAGAGAAATGGAAGAGATCCACTGATTATTTGTACAGAGAAATCACTACCAGTCTGCACCACTGGAATCACTACATGGAATTTCTAGGTTAAAATTGGCACTATTCGTTACTACTGTCGTTTATTCATATTTGTACATATAAAATAGATTTTCCAGTGTCACACTTCTCAGTGAAGTACAATGCTTTTCAGTTTCCTGAGGATGGTCTTTCTTGCTCAGTGACTGAGTCATACTTTTATTATTAGCAGTTTCAATTGCCTTTGAGAGGCATCAGGTGGGCCAGGAGTCATTGCAAGGGAAATTCGTCCAGTTTGCTTTAAAATGCAGTTAGATAGGTGAAAACTTGATTATTCCAGATAAGTGGAATTAGAATAACAAACTTCTTGCAATCTGTAAAGATATTTTTCACATTAATTCACTTATATAAAATTATTGAGGAATTGTTTAGTGAAAAGTAATCTTTTTACCTCAGAAATTATTTGGGAAAGTGCCCTAAAGATTAACTGTGGGAAGTTGAAAAGCAAGTGTACTGGGGGGAGGGTCCAATTGCAGAAACATGTTTTAGAGGAGTTTGAAGCAGTGAGAATATTGGGGCATATATTTAATTAACAGTAACTGAAATGACAAGACTGAAATGCAGAAAGAGAAAGAAGTGGGAACTGGATAGAAAGTTACATTAAAACTACAGAAGGTGTTATTGCAGAACCACAGGGATGTGTAAGAGGGAAGCAAGTAATCTTGTTAATGGCTATAGAATATTCCGAAAATAAGATGTGCTAAATCACTTTTCATAATCATTACACAAAAATGAAGCAATCATTTTTCTTAAAAAAGGGTCTTTAAAAGTTGGTCTTAGGAATGCATTGGAAGAGGAAAACTTCCCTGAGTTCATCCAGCTGCATCAGTGAAATAAAAGAGCTTTGCAAGTCTTGGTCTGAGTGCTCATGGTTTATGTGCCTTGGATGTACAGCTCAGCTATTTAAAAGCATTTTATCTACAGTTAAATTGGGGTGACATGTTTACATTTTTTTTTCATACTTGTGCTAGAGTATTTCATTCAAGAGCCACACATCCAGGGTTTTTCTGTTCTAGGTAATATTAAATATGCCCTGGAAAGTTTCTTCTATTTGGAAAAGGCAGACATATTCCTTAAATGTTGTTTTCATTTTTATTCTTATGACTGGCTTAAACTTTGGACATGCATATTGGTGCTTGCTAAAAATTTGTGCTCCTTATCACTTTAGATGCCAACATCCAGGTAAATTCTTTGTCTTGTCTGAAATAAATTCTATGAAAAAAATGTCCAGCCATTGCTACAAAGCCCTTCTTGTCAGTGATAGCAACTGCAAATTTTCATGTAGATAAGGCTCTCAACTTGATCATGCTACTTATTTTACTTTCCAGACTAGGATTATCTTGGACAATGTTCACAGAAATGTGATTTTAGCATATTTATGTCTGAGAGCTGTAAGGATCAGAATTTCAGACCAAAACAGGGCAGGCAATCCCTGCCTTTTTAAACTCCTGCAAAACTTACTGATTTTTGGGGGGCTTAATTTTATTTTTTTCCTGGTACTATTTCTACTGATTTCCTCCCTCCATTAGAATTTCCTGTGCTTGGTAGTGCTGGTTGATCTCTCCCGAACCATGTGTCCTTCCCCTCTGAGGCTCTCCCCTCTCCCAGGCAGTGCCAGGCAGAGTGTGGGCTGTCCGGCCGTGTGCGGCAGCTCGCTCACGCAGCCGGAACCCTCAGCGGGACTGACACACGCTCAAGGCTCACAGAGCAGGAAGCAGAAACTGCTCGCCTTCCACACGCAGAGGTGCTGGGGCCACCAGGGTTCTGCTGGGGCCACCAGGGATCTGCTGGGGCGGGTCAGTGGCCTCAGCACACCTCTTGCTCCAGAGCTGTTTGTGCCTGGAATGTTCACTCTTCCACAATGAGAGAAGTTGCATTTAATGGCTGTTGAAAAAATAACTTTTTGGAAATTCACCCTGTACCTACAGTTTCAGACTGTCTCTTTGGACTTTGAACAGATGATTCCATAGCAGTTAAATACTTGTTTTTAAGTGTGCCTCCAGAACCATGAGGAACAAAGACAAACTCTTGTTTCAATGACATCCAAAATTATACTGTAATTCCTTTCCCTAATACAGCATTGCACCAGCTCCTACCACCTCTTTCCTTGTCTTTGAATGAAAACTTCCCAAATTATAACTGCTTCTGCCTTAGGCGTTTATTTGTAATAAGCACTAAATTTGGTCTTAATTATCTTAAAATAAAATAAGCACCCTACAAATAATCAGTTTGTGTTCTCATTTTAAGATGAAGCCTGAAGGGACATAAAAAGCTTAAGAGACAGAGAGTTCTGGAGAGAGCTTTATCCTTCACATACTGAGCACAGGAGTAATAAATCATTAGCCATTTAACCGAGCTGCCTCTGTGCAAGTCTGGCCTCTGGGCAGGTTTTGCCGTGGTGCTCAGTGGAACTCCCACAATTTTCTCCCAGGCTAATCCTCATGGAGAAACTAATATTTGTGGATGTGTAATGGGCTTATTGGAGGAACTTTTTTGATAAAACCCAACACAATTTCAGAGGGTACTTTTTGTAAAATAAAATATTAATTACCAGTTTGTAATCAATTCCCTTCTGTTACTGAAGTCTTGCTGTACAGGAGTTGGAGTGAAGAATCACAAATAATACTTTTAACATGGCTCTAAAATGGGTCTGTGATGGTACTAAAAGTATCAAGAATACTCAAGCACTTAAACAGGTGCAGTATTTATTGTTGGTAGATCTTTCCTCTTTAGGGAGGAGTTTTGTCATTTAATCATATCCAGAAAACTGTCTTACAAGACTATTCTTGCAGATGCCATTTCTATGAAAGTGCCTTTTACATCCAGTCTTTAGCCAGCTCTGTTTTGGACTGTATAGGGCAGTCCCTGGAATAACCAGATTCTTCACCCATGATGTTGATCAATGCATTCAAACACAAAAAATTATCTAGGGAGAGCAGAAGCACTCTGGGGAAGACCTTCAGGACAGTCACAAATTCCCATCTGGATAGCTTCTGCACCAGTTAGTCACAAGTTCTGCTGTGAGGTGTGAAGAGTTCAGTGAATCCATTGTTGCATCCAGGGAATCAATGATTGAAGTGTGTGCCACAGACAGGCACATCCCTGACAGAACAGAATAGAATGGACTATTTCAGTACGAAGGGACCTACCAGGGTCACCTGGTCCAACTGCCTGACTTCTGCAGGGCTGGCCAGAAGTTAGAGTGTGTGGTTGAGGTCATTGTCCAAATGCTTCTTTGCATTTGGGCAAGTGGCTTTATTCAGGGGCAGCCAAGTCAGCGACCACATGTTTCATCCAAACACGTGCATTAGCCTTGTGTGTGAGGTGAACCCCAAGATCAGGAGCTCTAGGAACCCCCGTGGGACATGGGAAAAACTTCAGTTGTCTGTAAATAGAAATCAAGATAAAGTCAGTCAATAAATCTCCTCATGTCTGTATACCCCCTTGGGGCCTCTTAAGTTTTTTCCTAAAGCGAAGAAGAAAAGGTGTCTCATGCAAAGATTTGTCTTTCTTGTTTTTATGTGGCTGTGTAAAAAACTTTTTCTGTCTCACCAACTTATGTTTTCGTTAGCTCTTGTAACATTTGCTGTCTGGTCTCCTCATAATTTATTTCTGAGGAAATGGATGTTCAAGGTCTAGTCCAAGGGAAGCCCAAGGGTTTCTAGCAGCGATGTCATGGGGCTGTCGAGGAGTTCCTGCCCTTGGGTTAGCCATGAGTGCACAGCCGTGCAACTGCACATCAGTAAAGCATTGTATGTGAGGGAAGTATTTTGAACGAGTACCTGGAGAGACTTCAGATAACCTTTAAGCTGTGTTTCATGATGAAAATGATTCAATGCTGTGTTCAGCATGTTATTTGTATATACAGTTCTGCTGGTAATTTATGTCAGATTTCATACTTCTGTATCTGAATGTCATGTATGGAGACTTTGCAGGGCAGGGGACTAGGGATTTCTGCCTGAGGATAAAAGACAGATAGCAGTTCCATGTGGCTGATGGATGGATGGGACATGCTCTGGACTTGTTGCTGTTGTTTCCAGGAAGAAAGTTTCTGTAGGATTTTTACATCCCTTCTTGTATGTTCAACTCTGCTCCTCAGTACCTGATATCCCCGGTATATGATGTGAGGTAGCAGGAATGTCAGGGCAGGCCATCCTTATCATTGGAAAAAAAAACCAAACCAAAGCCATGCCCTCCTCCACTGTTCACCTTGTTCACTTTCCTCGTTTCTAGATGCTGGCTCTACACATTCTGCCTGCTCTAGAATCACATCACATTTAAAGTAATGTCTTTTAAGTTGTCAGTGTTCCATCATGTTTGTTTGCCAAGTGTCTGCTGATTTTACTGCACTGGAAATGTCTTCTAAGGGGTTCTCTGGAACTTGTCTTCATGTGATGCCGTGAAGATGACTATCATTAGAGACGCTCTGTCAACGCTGACAAACACTGTGATAGTGCCCCACTCAGGATGGAACAGCTCCTCCTTTGATGATGATCATAAAATGAAATTTCAGACTTCCCTCGTTCTGCGCAATACAACAGGATGCCTGAGGTATTTGCTCTTCTAGAATACTCCCTTTTAAAGAGTAATCATGTGATCCAGCAGGTCTTTCTTGTATTGTAATTTTAAAGACAAAGGAATTTTTTTAGTCTATAGATTACAGAGTTCCATCATATTGGCAGCTTTTCCAGTTGTCCTTTTTTTCCTAATAGAAAAATATGAAAATTACCTAGTCACTAAAAGTTGCTAAAAAATGACCAGTCGGCTGCATAAAAACCTTCTGCAAACTGTCGGATAAATGATTATCTGTCTGTCCTTGCATACACTGTGTTCCTTTGTCATTCCAACCTTCAGGAACCTGAGCTCTGCTGGGGAAGAGGCACGAAAGCAGATGAGATCCTGCGAAGGACTGGTCGATTCACTGCTCTATGTGATCCACACCTGTGTGAACACCTCAGATTATGACAGCAAGGTGTGTGCATGTCTCATCTACAGGTATTTTAGTGCTAACCTATGTGTCTGATCTTGGTGCTGAGCTGGGCATGGTGGTGTCCTTAGCTCAACTGGCATCGGTCCCAGCCCTAGGTCACTGAGGCACAGCCAAACACAGCTGCATAACACAGGGTCACCTCTTGTTTTCAGCAGTGCTGCAGTATCCATTTCTTTATAAAACAGTAATAAGCTCTTACACTTTGCATTTTCAGAATGCTAAAGAATAAGCCACTATAGCAGAGATCACTCTTATAAATGTTGTCAGATTTGAGACAGATTGCATTTTCCCAGGGAAGCAGCCAGAACACTGCCCAAGGCCCAGCATTAGAGTTTAGCACTTGTGCTCCCAGCGCCTTTTTGCCTCTACTGAACTGGTTTGGTTTGGTTTGTCTCTGTGAGGAAGAACTGGTGACATGGTATCTCTCTGGTTTGGTTCAGACAGTGGAGAATTGTGTGTGCACCTTGAGGAACCTTTCCTACCGCTTGGAACTGGAGGTACCTCAGGCCCGCCTGCTGGGAATCAATGAACTGGATGACTTGTTGGGAAAAGAGTCACCCAGCAAAGACTCAGAGCCAAGCTGCTGGGGGAAAAAAAAGAAGAAGAAAAAAAAAACTTCCCAGGAGGATCAGGTTTGTATTTTCCATGTACTGGTGGGGGAGGACGTACCTTGACAAAAGCGATCCTACATTGAATGAAAATATAGAGGTTTTGTCTGGTTACAAATCTGCATTCATTTCTCAGTGGGACGGAGTTGGCCCTATCCCGGGATTTTCCAAGTCTCCCAAAGGGGTGGAGATGCTCTGGCACCCATCGGTGGTGAAGCCATACCTGACGCTCCTGGCAGAGAGCTCCAACCCAGCCACTCTGGAGGGCTCTGCAGGATCACTCCAGAACCTTTCTGCAGGCAATTGGAAGGTATGGGAATTGCTGTTCCTCCTGCTCTCATTGTAGTCCAACTGTTTTTTCTAGTAAGACCTTGGAATGTGTTTGGGGGGGGACTTGCCATTTTCTTGTGTGCTTCTGAGCGTTCCGCTCTTGTCTGTGCATTAGTGCTCATGTGCTGCAGTCATGTTTCCACAGTGAAAAGCCTTGGCAAAGACCAGGGGCAACAAAAGCCATATGGAAACTGGCCTTTATTTTTAAATAAACAGAGAAAGCTTCTTCCAGTGCATATCAGATCAAAACAATCTTCTGGCATCTTCTAGCTGTGAATTCTGGTGGGAAGGTGCTGTTGAAATAAGACCAGGACAAATAAATTTACCTTATTTCTATAATCCATTATTTATTTCCATACATTCTAGCCATTGCATACAATGTGCTACAAAAGCAGCACATGAGAACACTTTATTGTCATGTATTTGTCATAGAGAAATTAAAAAACAGCAAATGTTAATTGCTTCCTTTGCTTGCAGCAAGCCAGCTAAGCCTTTTTCAGTTTGACCATTATGAAATTGGTATTAAAAAAAAAAAAATGCAACAAACAAAACCCAAACCCCCTGCTCCCTTTTCAATAATGGTCATCTATTCAGATACTTTCTCTTTTTGTAAGAGAAATGAGTTACAAAAGGGCAAAGAGCCAGCCCTTTATAATCATAGAAAAAGCACACATTGAACATGTCATCTTTTACTATCTCAAACATGTTTGAGAATTCCAGTCCAGCCCGAGGCTGTTTCAGTCACAGTGCTGTGGTGGATTTGTGGGTAACTGAGGTTCTGCGTCAGTTCGCAGCCTACATCCGCGCTGCCGTGAGGAAGGAGAAGGGGCTGCCCATCCTCGTGGAGCTGCTGAGGATGGACAATGACAGAGTGGTGTCATCTGTGGCAACTGCCTTAAGGAACATGGCCTTAGATGTCCGGAACAAGGAGCTTATCGGTATGTACAGACCGTCCTCAAGTGAGCACCAGCACCGGGATGTCGGACCCTGGGTGAGAAAATCCAAGGAGAGATTCCACTAATGGGAACAGCACACTGGATGTTTCTGTGTCACATCAGTTGTGTCACATAAATGAGTCCTTTTGAGAGCAGCAGCTTTCTAGAGCAATATTGCCATGTTAGTTTGCTGCTGGCCACCTTTCATGGGTGGGAGTCACCTTGGCTCAGCCAAACCAGACAGAAAGCCCTCAGTGCCAAATGGGATGGAAACACAGCTCTGCTTCCGTGGAGCTCAGTGCTCACCTACTTGGGGGTGCAGGTCTCTCACGCGTTCCCGGGGATGGAATAGCTCTGCTGCCACTACAGAAGTGATTTGTTTAATCATTTTGGACAGGAAGAGAAGGAAGAAATCTTCTCCTGGTAAAATATTTGCTGGAAAACACAGATATAGAGCAGCAACTGTGTCTGCTGAACTAAGTCATCAACAGGGGTGTTTGCTAGAAAAACTTATAGTCTTGACAATTCTAATATTTAACCCTTTAAGAATTCATCTGTGCCTTTCTCCTCTAACATTAAAAAAAGCCAAAAAAACCAACAAACTTCCCTGCCTTTCCTGCCCTGAGGTTTCTCAGTCCGTTAGTGTTGAACATGCCTCAGCCTCAGGCTGCTGTGGCTTCAGTGAACCCTGCTAACAAACGGCATGGTATAAAAAAGTCTCATTTTTGTTACAAAAGCATTTTCTGTGTGTAGACTTGTGGGGTCAAGGATATAACAACTGTTCATAGAGCTAGGAGGATCATTATTCTCAAAAAGAGAAATGCAGGTGAACAGAACTTTGTTACCTGTTTCTGAAGCTTCTCCATCTGGGACATTCAGAGCATGTTTTCCTACAGTGCAGATGTTACACACATGAGAAATGTGTAGAGAGAATCCTATTCTATAGCACCAGCCCTGTGCAGGTCAGACTCAGGTGATATTCTCTTGTCAGGATGTTTTTTCCATTCCTGGCAAAACTTTTCAGTTCAGGAATGGTCCTCCATGTGCTCCCTCTCCCTAGTCAAAGCTGTACCTCTGAAAGAATTTCTGACCTCAGATACACTCTGAAACAGATCATTGTATAAAACATTGCAAGATGTGAAGTGAGTTGTGCACTATCCCATGCTAGAAATCCTCTGTAGGAGCTTCTCTGCCAGTGTGGGAAAGGAGCAATGGGCTCACAGGGTCACACTGAAGGAAATGAGAGATGAGGACTCCCAACAAATCACAATATATGTTGGAACATGCAGCTTGCTAAAAGGTTGGCAATGGCAGGGTATTGCTGCAGACAGCATTGTGGGGATAGTTTTCCAGTGGGTTTCCTTTTGCCTACAGAATTCCTTTTTGGTATTTTTCTTTTCTTCTTAGGCACATTATGCAAATAGATAGCAAATGGCTTTGTGCAAAGCTCCTTCATTATTCACTGTTATGTACAAATACATGTCTGCTATAAAATCAATTGTTCAATTAACAGTACAGCCTAAACAGGAAAAAATCTCAACCTTATCTTAGTTACTGTCCCTTGTGTGCAGCTTATCTCTGGCATCAGTCAGCAGCTGCAGCCTGACAGAGCTGAGTGCTGACAGGTAGCAAACAAGGTGAACACAACATCCAGAAGAAAGAATTCCCAGTTACTGTAAGGATTCCTTCAATCCTCCCATAGATGAAGCCCAGCAATGCGCACTGCTCTGTCAATCATAATAAGTAGCCTAACACTTTTCCTTGAACAATTCTGCTTTCTCCAAATAATTTGTGTTTAAAATTGTTCCTCTTTTAGTGCAAAATTCAGCTTCTCACACTTCTAAGCAAAAAGGAAAAAAGAATTCAAAAATTGATATGTGGTGTCTCTTGAGTCTGTGTACAAAGTGAATTCTTGGCAGGTTTTGATACTGTGCTTCTCAGTGCCTTCAGCTGCAGTTTTGTGCTGAGTCCTGCAATTTCCAGTCTGAAGGACCAAACTGTGGTTTTGACCTGGTTCTGCGGGTGTGTGTTTCCAGGTAAATACGCGATGCGAGACCTGGTCAATCGGCTCCCAGGAGGCAACGGCCCAAGCATCCTGTCGGACGAGACGGTGGCCGCCATCTGCTGCGCCCTGCACGAGGTCACCAGCAAGAACATGGAGAATGCCAAGGCCCTCGCCGACACCGGTGGGATAGAGAAGCTGGTTAACATAACAAAGGGAAGAGGTGACAGGCAAGTAGGCAGCAAAGGTCGTACCTGAGCTGTTTGTGTTCATTTAAAATGCTTGAGAATGCGGGAAATGGTTTTTTGAGTGGAAAAAAAGATCTGTCTTTGCAGTCTGGGTCTGAGGAGCTGGCAGCTGGAATCTCTCTAGGAGGGAGGAGGTACTGGTACTGCTGTCCTCTGCAGTGTTCTCTGTCCCAGGTTTCTGGAGGCTTGTACAGCTGCTCACAGTAGCCATGGTCATGGGAACTGTTTAGGTTAAATGAGTTAAACAGTCACCTCTTAAACACCTACAAGATTAATAGGATATTTGGAGCTTTTCCAAGTCAGACTGTATGGGCACCTTTGTCAGGATGTATCCCAGCAACTGTGAATTGTACCTAGTGCAGCCCTTTGTCAGTGGAAGGAGAACGTGGTCGGGGGATCCCCTTGAACAGCATTGCCAAGCAAGTGCTGGCTGGGGGGAGCTGGTCCTGCCCACTGTGCCAGGGCTCCAGGGAGGCTGTGAGCCGAGTTCTCTGCTGTCATTGTGGTTGTCTATTGGAAGTGAAACCTGTGAGCATGTGGTGGGTCAGCAGCAGGAGGCCCCAGGACCCTGTGGCTGTGGGATGGGGTAGCAGGAGCCCAGCCTGGGGATCCGTGGCCATGCTCAGCATCGCTGCTCTCCTCCACAGCAGGGCTGACGCAAACCATCTCAGCAAGGCCTCCCGTTACAGACAAGGCTGTCACCGATCTTCCCACGGATAGCGGGATGCTGGTGGTACAGTGCGCCCTGTGTGCTGTTCCCTGGTTGGATCTTATGGTAAAGGAGAGGAAGGGATCTCTTCCCAGAGATATGGGGCAGTGTGAATTAACCACACCACATTTTTAGGACAGTCTGTGGTTCACAAGGAGCTGGGCTGTGTTTTGAGTATCCATAGTTTATATCACTTTCTATGTCCAAGAGACACAGGTTTATTCCAGCTGCAAGTGTGGATGCAGTGATCTGTTCTATAACCGTGTTGCCCTGTGGAGACATCATGTGAAGTTGCATCTGCACTTACATTTATGAGTAATTTGTTAAGAGTACACTGGAAAGATTTAAAGTCTTGTGAGCATACTAAGAGTGTTTACACACTGTTTAACTCTATCCACTGTATTTTTTCGGTGTTTTCATACAAAAACTATTTGGATGAATCCTAACATTGACAGAAAAGGCCTGTTTAACACAGATGTCCATACTGTGGCATTTAACGCCCGGTCACTACTGCAGTACTACTCCCAGCTTGCTCCATTTCTCTATGAAAAGATGCCATGATTTTATTTTTAATATTTGGAGCAACTTTCATTGTCTTGCTCTGGAGAGTGGAAAAGTGTTTTCCTAACTAAAATTTTCAGTAGTGCAGCACAGAACTCAGAACGAGGACTCACTATGAGAATGTCTGGAGGCTTTTAATAGCAGCTTGCTTTTTATTTCTTATTCTTTTCCTGCAGTTAGGGGTTTTGTACTGTGATTTAAAGTCTGAAGTCTCCATTTTTATGAAATGCATCAAATAGAATGTTTCTTTAAATGATTTTTAATTTTTGCAGACACTGACAAGTAACTATTTCAGCTATTCTCTCTGTATTCCTCATGTGGGTGACCTGAAGACAACATTCCAGACTGGAAAGGGAAGTGATTGTCAGGTTGATCAGGTTGTGCCCCATCTCATGGTGAGGCTGCTGGCTTGGCTGTGCTCACACTGGTGATGCAGTGTCTGGTTTGCCCCACAGGAGCAGGTTCAGGAATGAACAAAGCTCAGAAACACTGTTCTTTTGAAGTGGAATTCAGAGGCTTTCTAACACTGCCATATTCTCCACTTCCTCAGGTCCTCACTGAAGGTTGTCAAGGCGGCGGCCCAGGTACTGAACACTCTGTGGCAGTACCGAGACCTCCGGAGCATTTATAAAAAGGTAAATTATAAAATTAGCTTACACTGGAAAATGGTGCCACAAAAACTCCTCATTTATTTATAACTTCCAATTTATTCTGATGTGTTTGTCTTTTTGCCACTCCACAGGATGGATGGAATCAAAGTCACTTTATTACACCAGTATCAACACTGGAACGAGAGAGATTCAAATCCCATCCTTCTCTATCCACAGCCAATCAGCAGATGTCACCTGTCATGCAGTCAGGTCAGTCAGGGAGGGTGAAGGGGACCTGCTGTCCCATGTTTTTAACTCAAACAGCCTCTCAGTTTGGTACTAATCCCATTTAAAACACAGAGGTCAGGCTGTTGCTCCTTGGTGTTTGAGCAAAGTACTTCACATGCTCTGAGTGCTCCCTAAACTGTTCCTGCAAAGTGAAATCCTCAATGAATAGAGCTGGACATTGTTACCAAACACTGCCCTCTTCAAAGCCGCTCCTCCTGCGCTGCGTGGGAATTGTGGACATGGCCTCATGGAACATGGGGACCTGGCAGCATAAACAGCAACAGACCCACAGCGAAGAGCCCATTTTCATTCCCAACAATGTCATGTTCCATTAGAATGAGCAATCAAACCCAAAAATCTTACTTTTCTGGCTCCTCCTTGTTTATTTCTCACCTTTGTTCCTTTAATGTCTTCAGTGCTAGGATTTAGATCTTCAAGAGGGCTGAAACAAAAACTACCTGAAGTCTTCTATTTTGTCTTCATTTGGCATTTTATTTTACCTAATTTACTTTTCTAGAGGATTCTAGAGCAGATCTCTGTTAATACTGAGAAATACCTACCTACTGTGACTGCTAAAATTAGTGACCAGTTCCTACAACACTCTTGTTTAACTACTTCTTTACATAAAAGTAACAACCCTCACACATTCCTTTATTACATGGTTGACTTGAAAAACAAGGATTCCACCAGGGAATTATTTTCCTACAAGAAGTAAACCTGTTGTGGCTTTTGTGCCAGAGTTCCTTTCACCCACCAAGGAAGCAAGTACAGCTTAGGTTTAAGGAATGACTGGATTCTACCCAAGTGTAAAAGGATATTCTGACACCAACTGTCGAATTTCTATCTCAGCGCTTTCTCTCCCAGGATATACCAGCAGAAAAACTGTGTTACTCCAGTTCTTTGAATGACAAGTAGGAAGTAGATGAGCAGCTCTAATTTAATATTCCGAGGATGTTGTACTTCAAAGAGGGTTTAGTAAAAATTCCTAATAGGGAGTGTCTGCTTTCCTAGTCCAGAACACGACCAAGCCCAAGGGAGTGAGTAGAAGTTGGTGCAAGGCCCACATCCCCAGAGGGGCTGTGCAGCATCATGCTGGGCACAGGAGATGCCTGTTGGAACAGATACACTTAGCCTGAAACAGATGTTCTTGTTTCAGTCACTTCATTATTAAAACACACATTATTATGTTGACCCATGTCTGAATTTTAAAAACATGGCATATTTAGTCATGAATATGCCAGGAAAATACCAGTAATTAAACTATTCATAATAGCACAGAATTGTGAGCTATGATGTCATGGGCACATCCATGGAAGAAGATTATAATTTAATTAATATTTTGAATCAATATTTCTCTAAATTGTTTTTAAGTATTTTTCTCACGTTGCTGGAGTCTTTCTGAGCCAACCAAGCCCGAGTAATCTGTAGACGAGGGAGGATTGAGCAGAACAAACTTCTTACAACTGCAGCTGCAATTCAGCTGCTTATTGAGGAACACAAAGGGATCCCCTGCTGGGATCCCCCTGTGGCCGTTGGCCTCCCGGCACACACCATGCCCAGGACGCACCTGTGTCTACAGGGGTCACTGAGGCCAGGCAGGCTGGACAAGTGACAGGGTGGACTTAAGTATTGTGTTTAGGTAGAACTTAGATAAACCATCACCATTAGCAGAGTATCATCTTCTACCTCCACACAGGTGATTTCCTAGGCACGGTAAGGTCCCATATCTGGGCTGTGAGCATCACAAAAGTCCTGTATCTGCCTTTGAGCATCACAGAGCAGTGACTGCCCCTTGCAATCTCTGGTACCTTGCTGGCAGCTCTGGGGTGCTCACCCAGGAATAGTTCCAAGTGTTCTGTCCTTACCCACCCCCTGGCTGTGAGCCCTTGGAGCAGGAAGTGGTGAGGAAGGCTGGGTGTGCGAAAGGCTTTTGTTGTCTGTCCTGAGAACCTCTCTTTTCCCATCAGTTGGCAGCACGTCCTCATCCCCGGCTTTGTTGGGAATCAGAGAGCCTCGCTCCGAGTACGACAGGATGCACCCTTCTATGCAGTATTACAGTAGCCAGGGCGATGTCATTGCACATAAAGACATCTACACTGGTAAGAGACCAGCTGAGCATCTTTGAACTGGAACAGGGAAATATTCCTTGTGTGAAGAGTTCACAGTCTTACACAGACAACTGCATTAGCGGGCTGGTTGCTGCCAACCGTTGCTTTCCATTTCCATTCCTTGTATTCCCTGCCTGTAGCACAGGCCAGGGTATCACCTGGCTCTGCTGTTCTCTGTAAAACTACACTTACAGTAGTAAGTGCCAGAGTAAGCACAGATCCCTTTCTATATTGGGAGGTGAGAGGCAGCTGAAATTTTTATTTTAATTTCAAATACTACTACTGAAAATTGTATTATTATGTACATTATATGATGATGATGTTATAAATTTTAATGTGCAGTTGTGTATTACTGTATTACTGAATTATACCAAGATTTCATCTTTCCTCTGATCTCTCTTTTCCATTTTACTATGTCACACAAATAGCAAACCAATAGATGACAGTGACTAGAGAAGGAAATTCCTCGTTTTAAAAATTTTGAGTCTGTAAAATGAGAAACAGCAACATAAGCCTCTTGGCTTCACTGTAACTGCTGCTGAGGGACAACATTTGCCTTCATTCTGTTATTACATTGTATCATTAGTAGGTACTGAAATCTGCAGATTTAATAGTATGGGTGCTACATAAAAGGCAAGATAAAAACCAATAGACTTACGGCTGGATGAATAAAGACTGAAGTTTATGCATTAAACTTTTTTCTCCCAGGTTCCAGCAAAGCTTCACCAATTTACATCAGTTCCTATTCGTCACCAGCAAGAGAACCGAACCGACGGCTGCAGGTGAGCCCAGAGCTGTGTTTTGGTAGTGCTGCTGCCCAGGCTCTGCAGGGGTGAAGGGAGCCTGGGGCTCTGGGCACGTGCCCTGTTTCCAGCGCTCAGAACAGCTCACAGGCGCTGGGTCAGTGCCTTGAGCTGGCAGGGCCTCAGGGCTGCTGGAGCCTGGCTGCTTCCGTATGAGTCACATGTTTTAGCATCTTCTTACAGTGGGATCTAAGAGCTCTTTTCTGGCTTGATCTGGGTTTGGACTGGTTTTGCTAGGTATGGCCAGGTTGTGTACTTACTGTACTTGAGCTCTAAAGTTGTCCACTTTTGGAGAGTTACTCCCTTCCCAGTGATGTGGGAGGAGACATGCAGCAGGCTCAGGACCATTTCCTCCATTTCCTTGGGTACATTTCATGGAGGTTTGAAACATGCATTACTGTCATGGGTAGAGCTGCACTTGGGAAAAGTATTTTCTCTGCTAATTATATTTTTGAAAGTTTGTTTTGCTATCATTTTGCCAGCAGCATCAGCAATTGTACTACAGCCAAGAAGATACCACCAGGAAAAACTACGATGCCTACCGGTTGTACCTGCAGTCCCCACACAGCTACGAGGACCCTTACTTTGACGATCGAGTTCACTTTCCTGCTACTTCAGATTACACAACACAGTATGGACTGAAATCAACCACCAATTATGTAGACTTTTATTCCACCAGGCGATCTTCTTACCGAGCAGAACAGTACCCAGGCTCTCCTGACTCCTGGGTGTAGCACCCGAGAGAAAAACCCAGCGTGCTTCTTGTCTGGCTTGAGAAGGACTGGAATGGCCCCGTGTTGTTTTGGTTAAGAAATGCGAAAGTGAAAGAAAAGAAGGAACAAGGACGAATTTAATTTTTTTTTTTTTTTTTTTTTTTTTGAGGAATTGTCAGGAGGAAAAGCTGGCAGGGATGGTTTTGCTCTGCTTAGGTGTTAGGCATCATTACTTGTAGCTCCTGTAGTCTGGTGAGGGTGTGGGCAATGTGATGAAAGGTTTGAGAATTGAGTATGATGAATTTGGAAAGTGTGTGTAGGTCAGAGCAAATTAAAGCTGATCTTTTTTATGTGAATAAAAGTCTTGTTCTGATAGTTTGTACAGAAAAAATCCAATGGCTGCCCTTGTTTTATTGCTATTACTGAATGTCAGGATTGTATGCTACTGCGTCATGTAAATTTCTTCGTTGGTGTAAATATGGAAATGCCACGTTGGTCTCAAGTGCCATCCATTTGTAATGCAGTGTGTCATTGGAAAAGGAATTTGAAACATCATGCACAAAAAAAAAAAAAACCAAAACCAAGAAACTGTTATGAATTCTAAGAGGAAAAAAGCCCAAACTTTAAAAAATGAATAGTGTAATTTTGAAGCACAAAGTCCAGTCCAGTATATCCACATCTCTCCCATTCCCTGCCTATTTCATAAGGAACTTCACTGCCATTTTCTATGCACATGGAATAACAATAAATATGGAAGTTTCATCCATGGAAAGCTGTTCCCTGTTCATTTTTTTCTTATTATTTTCTGTGTGTGATATTCAGAAACAAATACCATGAAAATGAAGTCT
Source organism: Daphoenositta chrysoptera (assembly GCA_013397915.1). Lineage (NCBI taxonomy): Eukaryota > Metazoa > Chordata > Aves > Passeriformes > Daphoenositta > Daphoenositta chrysoptera. The sequence goes on from VZRO01003461.1 coordinate 359,636, forward strand.
AATTGCATGTTTTTATGCAGGTTAAATATATCAAAACATTTGGGCCATTTTCCCAGCTCTCTCCAGTGGAAATGTCCTGAATGTGTCAGGCTGGCAGCCCAAAGTGCTAAATCCAGCACCTTCCTACCAGGATGCCTCACACTTGTGGTTTTACTTTTGGTATGGGCAATCCAAGATACTTCAGAACTCTGTTTTCTTTCTATCACTCCTCTACCCCTCCCCTTGCTCTCTCAAGGAAATTGAGGTCACCTTGCTGTCCTAGAAATTATAGTCTCCATTCTGACTACATTCAACTTGGATTTCTTTCCAATAAAAATGTTTGATTATTTTAAGTGACTAAAGCACAAGCTCTCCTGTGCTGTACAGTCTGTTACCCCTACACTGTCTGTAACCACCATTAATTGCTCCACATCACTGCATTTTCCTTGGGTTCTCAGTATCCTGAAGAAGGGTTGTGAACACTGGGAAAAGCCTAACAAGTTTTTCTATCAGAGTAAACAGACTGAAGAGAATCCCTCTCTGCCAAGTACAGTACTCAAGCATGCATTCTGTGTTTGAGTCACTGTGTCGAAGACCAATGCTCACAAAAGGTAACATAAACATGAATAAACTTTGAAAAACAAGGCAAACGTGACTTTGTAGCTACAAGTAGATTCCTGTAGCTGTCAACAACAGCAGGCACTTAGAGAAAGCATTCACTGAGACGCACTGGAAAGTTTGTCATGCCCCATTACAGAGCGCAGGGATTTGTTTGTGGCCGTCAGGTAGAGGTGAGGGAAGGACTCGGTGCTGGCTTCCCACTTGGAAACCTCTCCAAACATTGCCATGGAGGTGGAGGAAGTGACCGTCTGCCTGGAAGGCAGTAATCAGCAGCAAGGTTCTTCATTTGCTCACAGTTAGCATCAAAGTGATATTTCATAAGTTCCATTATCCAAAGACATCACTGCTTTATTAGAGGTTCTAAATATTTTGTATTGAGATACATACAACTTACAGGGCACTCACTAGTTTAAAATGTGTGCATTTTCAAAAAATACAGCGTTTAATTTTTGCTGTTTTTAAGGGTTTTACCCCATCAAACAGAAGTAATACTTATTTGGCTTGCTTTATGGCATTTTAATTTAGAGTGGAGTTGATAATTACATCACAATTAGACAAAAAGAAAGGTTGACCTTGTTTCTTCCCCTGGCAGGGAGGTGCCCTTCACACAAGTGGCCTGCAGGCAGTTGGACAGTCCTGGCCTTGCTGGTTATTCTGCTGCCACACCTATCGCATTCTTTTATACCCACTATGTAGACTAACCACAGAAGCAAGGAGTTTCTATTTTTGCCATTTACTAGCACACCTGCCCAGGGAACAATGCTGTGCTGGGTCCTGGCCTGTGTTTGGAAGGGCTGCAAGCAACATTTCAGCTGTCCACATTAACTTGCCTGCCCTCATTCTGTGGCAGCACTCCTTGAATCTTTAAATAATGTGTAGAAGTGGAATTGACTTTTCATGTGGTTTGAACAGAAAGAAATGCTTTGAACATAGAACCAAAACCTCAGTATGACGTATGTTCAACAATGGAATGGGCAGGTATGTGTGATGGTATCTCTGAAGAAACTGTTCCATTCTCCTTTTAAAACTCCGGTAATTATTCCTGTTCCCATACTTGTCCCCACATCCCCCTGTAGAGCTTGCCTCAATGTGATTAATTCCTCAATTTTCTTTTTCAATGTCACTCTATTTTTTTTGAACTACATTCCACAGACAGGGGATAACTGTTGTCTTAATTGTTTGTATGAGCCATGTCACTGAAGATTTAGTGTGCATAGTCATAGTACACTCATTGTCACGCCAGTAGAAATTGATAGTGCTGTATAAAACAAAGCAGATGTCCCTTGGGGAGATGGCAGCAAGTAGCATTTCTTCAGACATCCAAAGTGCTAGGTCAGCTTGTCAGGGTCAGCTGGTTCACTGACCAGCGCTAGTCCTAGAGCAGGCCAATGATGTCAGGCACCATATCTCCTTACTGCTTCAGGGTGCCCCAAATGTGAGTAAATATCTTTATACATACCATTTTATTGTATGAAATATCACCTTCTAGTCTGTTCAACGTTATATGAATTATGCATAAGAGAATAATGTAATAGATTTGTTACATTATTTTTAGAATAATGTAAGAAAAAGGATATGTAATGGGCTAATTTTTAGCCAGCTCTGAAAGTCAGAAAGATTGTGAAATGAACTATCTGCCTATTCATTGGCAAAAAGCAGTCGCACACTGAGAAGAAACTAATCTCCAACAGGATAAAATTCCAAAGGCTCGTTACAAAAGCCTTATAGCCAAGTTTTACAACTGTGCATTTTAGCACAGTTCATTTGACTGTAGCCTAGAAGTATTCAAATAACTAAGTAACTCCAGAATCTGTCAGTGCAACCCCAGAACAGCCGGGGAGATCCAGGAAACTGATACTGTCATACCACATGAAATGCTGGATTACTGCTGTTGACAATCTCCCCGCTGTCCAAAAATCAATCCTTGCATACAATAAATGCTAAATAAGGGAACAAAACATAAATTCCCTCATAAGGGAACAAAACAAACAAAAACCAGTTTGGTTTCAAATTCTCTAGCACTCCTATTGATCCAGATCCTATTTAAAGTCGTCACTTACCCAGAGAAGTTACTCTGTTGTTTTAGAAGAGTATTTAGCTAATTTCAAGCATTGCACACGATTATAAACCCATAAAATGAAAGAGGGATAAGGTCATTCCTCAACTGTTGAAGAGACGTTTAGTTTGAATTTGTCTAGCTTGCTCATATTATTAAATATTCAGACATGGAAAACAAACACAAAGAATTTTAAATCTTGTATGTATGTTAACCCCTGCTCATGCCTGACATACTAAGGGTGGCAAAGGAAATTCTGTTCCCTTTTCCTTTCACACAGCTGCAACCCTCTGCAACATGCATCCTGTTCTATTGTCTACCAGTTATGAATTTTGATAAGGCTCTTCAAAAACACTAAGAAAAACCTCTCTCATCTGGTTTTTTAAGCTTTTCCTATATAACATGAGTAAACTTCTAAGTGCATTTGCTTGAACAAGGTTGAAGATGACCTGTGTTTGAAACCAAACTTGAAACCTAAGAACAGTGTTGAGCAGAGCCTCCTGACTGGACAAACTACAAAAATGCAAGTCACACTGAAAGGGCTCTCTGTGTCTTTATTTTTTGCACATCTAGCTGCCGTGCAATTTTCCTTGTCTCAGTGATTAACTTCCTCTGACCTAAGTGGTTTTAAAAGGATGTGCCAGATACGGTGGAGTTAACAAGACCACACTGCCTCTTTGTTCCAAGGGGACAAAAAGTGTTGTACAAGGAGCACTATTCTGCTCTGGTGTGAGAGGGACAAAAAGTCTGGCTGTAAATCACAGGACCATCAGGACCATGTTCCTACAGCACTAGAGCTGCTATCCTGTGATAGGGACAAAATACTGAGATGAAGATTTCTCTCCAGACAGCACAGACCTGTCTGAGTGGTGCATGGGGTGTGAGAGTTGTGCAGTCCACAAAGCCCGTGTGCTCAGAGGAGCTGTGCAGGGCTGGGACAGCCCACTGAACTTGCCAGCTCTGCAGGCCCACAGTGCTGGGCTCAGCTGCACCATGGCCCTCACTAAGCAGCAGCTCATCCACACTGCGCATTAGGAGTACAGAACATTTCCTTCTCCCTGTAAACACAGTACAGGCACATCACTTCCTGCCCTTTCCAAGAGCATGTAACCAAGATCACAAAGAGGGTGTGCTTCCCTAAGAGGGAGAATTCTATTTCTAATTCAAACATGTATTATTTATACAGCATAGTATCTGTGAGTGCCCATACGCACGGATCCTACTCTATAGTCTGACAGAGAAAAGAGAGGAATCATTCCTCTGTGTCCCCATTATTTTCTTCTGAGTGACTAGCACCTCACAAGACAGAAGGATGAACCCACTCTGCAAAACATTGCCTTTGTAAAAGCTCAAGGGACAGCAAACAGAGAGGAGACATAAAGTTACTTACCCTCAACCTCAGCCCTTACTCAAAGACAGACTCTATCAAGCTTGCACAATCAATCTACCCATAACTACTGCAACAACACAGAAGAAAAATGGGCATGCTGAAATAATTCTGATTATTCAATTTTAGCACCTTTGTATTGGTTTTTCTTCAAAGACTATAAATTATAATATTTTCCTCTTGTTTAACTTTCGTTTTAATTCCTCTGTGTAAATACAACAAATATATTTTACCTCCACACAACTGCAATATTATCCCAACACTACAAATGCTACAAATGATAACTAGCCAAACAGGAGCAGAAGCAATTCACAATGCTTTTCCTCCATTTTCCAGCTCACTGACATGTTTTCAATTACTGTCCTGCAATCACTACTCTTTTAGAAAGCTGCTATTCCAATGGCACTTACTGGAGAATTTGGATCAGTTTCTAACCCCATGAAAAAGGTACATTTCTTGTTCACAGATGGGTCCAGTATGAAGTTCTGGATGATAAAGAATGACCATTCATTACTGACTGTCACATGCCTCTAGTGGCTTGTCGTTCTGACACAAAATGCTACTTTCCTATACTTGTGTAGAAAAATCAAGAGATGACAAGTGATTGGAGATGACCAGCTCCAAGGAGTTCAACAGCACACAAAATGTAAAAACTGCAAGATACTAAAAGGTATTTTTCTTTCTTTTGCTTCCCAATATTTAACTCTTTTGTGAGGGTGAAAGTGCAAACTCATGATGAACGGGAAAAAAATGCAGTGAATTCTCATATTTAACCTTTGAGGAAACAAGTGCTGTGTAAGGCTTCCATACAGCTCAGTGTGTTGCAACCTAATTCTTTAGAATTCATTCACTTACTCCACTACCCAGCAGTACTTTTTTAAACATGGGCACTTAGGTAGATAAAACATGCAATGACAAATGTATATCCTTTTAGTCCTTCTGTGAAAAAAGAATTCTATAATTAAAATTAGCCAGGAAGGTTCCTCTGCTTAATGATGTTACCCTTTACCTTCCAGCACCATCATAAAGTGCCTGGACATTTCTTTTTCTCTTGTAGGCATCCAGATCCGAACCAGGACTGGAACTCGTCAGGCTTCCTACAAGAAACAGGCAAGCTTTACAGATGTGAAGCCAGACTTATCCTACAGATTTTGTCACATACATACTACATGCACTAGTGAATGATTATATCAATACAAACCCCACTGAAAATGTGGCTGCCTTCACTTCTCCTTGCTTTAGACATTTAACACAAATGATCTATCTAATATTATTAACTTCGTGCTGAACTACTATAAAACAGAAAATAAAAGCAAGGCTGGGGGGAACTAAAGCATGTATTAATAAAAAATAAGCCATATACCTGCACCAGAATATTTTTTGTCTCCACTGGGCTCCTGGAGCATCTAAAGCCAGCTATATTGATTAATCTGAAAAAGATATTGGCCACCTGTCACTGAGCTTAAGAAAGCAGCAGTAGTGTTTAACCATTCAATTGCCAGATATAAAACCAGTATCAGTTTATATCAGTGGCCACAATTTAGTAACTCCAACATTTGAAAACAAGCAATATTGGAAATAAGATAGAGAAGGGAAAATACTGCAGAGTCGTGAGCAATAGATTTTAACAGAGAGATGTGATTTAAAACATGACACATGAGGAAGGCATTCTATATGTCTGCGTGCTAACTGCTTGTTTTAGATGTGGACTGTGTCTGGTATATAATTATGCTAATAGCTGTTAGATGGATTAGAACTGACAGTCTGCTTGGGAACACGTTGATTTTTGTTCCTGCCAAGTGACTTTTCAAACTTTGCAATCAGCTAATAACCTGCCTGTAGAATGTGGATTCTAAAGGAGAAATTGTCAGGAAATAGGAAAAGTTCCAGAATGCACCACTCAGGAAAATTTTCTCTGACCATTATCTCTTTATCACAATTAAAGTTCTGTGTGTGCCCCCAGGCTTTCCCACATCTGCCTCTGTTATGGAAAAAAACACATTCTGAAAATAAGTAGAACCATTACAATATAAATTAATTTTTAATTTAGTCATTCACAGATTACTGCCATTAAAATAAATCTATCCCCAGCATCAGATGAACATCTCTGAAGTTTGATATTTGTGTGACCGGGAAATGGGACTAAGGATGGCAGGAAAAGCAAGAGATTTCAACTGCACTATCCCATGGACACAGAAGGATTATTCTTTTGCTCATTCTTCTCACCCAGACAAACCAACTTTTCCAACAGGTAAAAAGTCTAAATAAATGAAAACAGAAAAAAAGTCTAAATAAATGAAATAATTAAATAAAATCAGGTTTACAAATCTAAGCTGGTGCTGTGGCATTGTTGAGGTAGTGCCAAGGATTGCCTGTCAAGAATAAGGCACTCCAACAAGTACTATGTAAATATGGTTTCAATTTACAACAGCTTCTGGTGTAAGACATAACAAGTGACAGAGGTAATGAAGTAAAGAGGGTGGAAGAAAAATAAAAAAATAAAAGGTATATTATATTTAATATGGTAACAAGTCAACATGAACTTACAGTTTTTTATTTAAACCAAGTTCCCATCCTTTTTCCAAGAATTCCTAGAACAGATACACAATGGCACTAAGTCTTAACATTATTTATGCTTTAGGCAGCACACCAAAGCTGTACTACATGACTGCCATATATGGTTAGTAAGGAAACTTCACCTCTCAATCTGTGCAGTTAGAAAGAGCTCAGGTAAATAAACTGAAAAATCAGTATTTCTCTGCTGAGGTAAAGTAACATGAATATCAAAACCCTTTACTACTGGCCAACTATTTTAGAGTATGATTCTTTTGTTATCTTTCCTGCAGATCATTTGATCTGAAATAATTTATTTCCTCAATCAAAACTGCCATCATCCACTTCATAAGCTAAATGCTTATGGGTAGAGACATGAAGAACTATTGACTTTAATATTTGTAAAGTAAGTTGCTTTTCTTGGGAGCAAATTGCTGCATTTCAAAACTATTTCCTGCCTCATACATACAGAATTAAATATTAGAGAGTTCTCGTTTAGACGAGATATTTCGTTTTATCCTGCTTTTAAAGATCCAAGCCAACAGCAGTCACCCATAAGGTGGTTTTTGTGCTGTAAATCCCTACTGGTTTTTTAGTCTCTTTTCTCTTCCATTTTTTTAACCTCATTTTCCCCTTCTTCTGATTCCACTTAATCACATCCTATTTTTCCATCCCCTCATTTTTTTTTAATTGAGTTGAGATCCAATAAGACGACAGTTCCAAATAAATCACGAGAGTAACATTTTTTTCTTCTTTCATGTTTTGCTTTCAGAATTCCCTAAAAGAGGTAATTTTTGTGATGAAATGCTTTAGCATAGCAAAGCAGAACATGTTTACAGCAATCTAGGAAAACCTTTTTGACATTACGCACTATGGTTTCAGCAGATGCCTGCAGATCAGACCAACCCAGCCCACGGCAGTCCGGGCAGACTGCTCTGCCTCGTCAGGGCTACCTTCCCTGAGGCAGGAGCCTTGAGCAGTGTGTCCGTGGCCGTCTCCTTCAGCCGTCAGCAGTGCCCTACAGACAATGACAGACTACTTACTATAATGGTAATATGGCTTCGCCCAGAAACTTTGTTGCCGTCCTTTCCTGGCACTTACATCCTTCCTGCTCATGATGTTTCCCTCCCTCCACATTTATGATGTGATAGGTCATTGATATGTAAGTTACTGCATCTTAGACAAAAACGCAATTTCAGTAAGGCATAGGCAGCAGGAACAGGAAAACCAACTCTTGAAAATAAAAGTCTTTGAACATAAATAATGTCAGCAATGCATTAGTAATAAAAGATAGTGAAATCATAAAATAATGTAGAAATAAGAAGTGTCATGAGGTATTTTTATGTTTTCAAGGTTTAAGCAGGTTCTTAAGAAAAATGGGAAGGAGAATAATTTAGATAACTGATGTGGAAAAAAGAAGGTCTTGTGTTAGTATGTAATGATCAGCAGTCTCAAACTGGTTATGATGATACCTCAAGGTTTCAAAATGGATAGTACAGAAAATATTTTAAGTGTTTTGTTGTGTAAAACGCCAATGTTTGTTAAGGTCATGGATTTTTTTAAAGAGGGCAGTGAATGCCAATGTTTTGCTTGTCTCAGGCAGATACTATTGATTGAAGAGAGTAAGATTTACCTCACTAAATCACGTTCTTTGAATCTTTAGCAATGTTTTTAAAAGTCCCCGCCCCTCACACCGCCCTCAGACAGCTCCCCGCCTCTCACATCGCCCTCACACCGCTCCCCGCCCGTCACACCGCCCTCACACCGCCCTCACACCGCTCCCCACCTCTCACATCGCCCTTACACCGCTCCCCGCCCCTCACACGGCCCTCACACCGCTCCCCACC